>CM050508.1:207198369-207248369 GCA_027563665.1 Antrozous pallidus
CTGGCCTGGCACCGCTCATTTGCCAATCCCACACCCTGCCACTGTTGCTGGGGGCAGCTCCTGCATTGAGCGTCTGCCCCCTGGTGGTCAGTATGCATCATATAGTGACTGGTTGTTCTGCCCATCATTCTGCTGGTCAGTCGATTTGCATATTAGCCTTTTATATATAGGATTTTTATTGATTTCAGAGAGGAAAGGAGAAGGAGAGAGATAGAAACACCAGTGATGAGAGAGAATTATTGATTAGCTGCCTCCCACACACCCTTCTCTGGGGATTAAGCCCACAACCCAGGCATGTGGCCTGACCAGGAATCAAACCGTGATTCCTGGTTCATAGGTCGACGATGCTCAACCTCTGTCCAGCACTCTCACGTGGCTCCGTGCTTCTCTTGGAAGGTGCGGCTGGAGGGCGGGTTCAAGTTTGGCCCGGAGCTCCGGCCCCGGGCATGCTCCAGAGGTGTGGTGCCACCACCCACATTCAGGGACCTGGGACAAACATCTGCTCCTCTGGGGAGGGGCACATCTGGATTCTGGAAACCTGTCCGGTCGCTTGACCCAGGGCCAGGGGGTCCAGTGCTGTTGCCAAGGAAACCCAAGTACTGGCCTGACAACGAGGATGCCCTCGGACAATGAGGTCCTGGAGGCCACTCTGGAGCCGATGGGAGGGGACACTTGGCATTTCAGGCGAGGCTTTCCACATTGGACGAAGGTCCCAGGACAGGCGCTGGGCTGGGGAGTGGAGGGGGCCACAAGAGGGGGTGGCACTCGCTGCATCACAAGCCCAGAAAGAACGGAATGCCACTGGGGTCCAAGGTACCACCAGGGGTATTGTCAGGCACACACAACCCCTCAGGGGGTTGCCATGGGGAGGCGATGCCCACTTAGCACGGGCACAGCGGCTGCTACTCTAATGGCATATCTGGGGTCAGACCCGGGCTTCCGACGCCCAGCCAATGCTGTTCCCCCTTCTCATCTGCATTGCCCTGTCCCTTTGGGTGGGTTTGGGGCGGTAGGGCCGGATGCCTGGGAACTTGGTTCCTGATTGGGTAAGAGCCAGGCTCCCAAGCCCATGGCTTTGACATGGGAAGACTCATTAGGCTCTGTCATCAGATTGTCTATGGCCAGACGAGGGCACGGGGGACAGAGGGAGGTCAGCAGAGGGTTATTAAGGGCCAGAGTCCCTGGCCCCAAGGCTCAGTCTCTCAGCACCCCAAAGCTTCCACACTCTCCTGCTGAGGCCATTTACTCATTCATTCACTCTCTCAGGCACTGTTCTAGGAACAAGGCTACCTCAGTGAACAAAGCAGCAGTCACAGCCCAAGATGGAACTCTGCCTCTTGCCTTGCACTCTGCCTCAGTTTCCTCATCTGTAACATGGGATTGGAATTGCCTCATCCAACTCCATTTGGCTAAGTTGTGTGAAATCACAGGGGTGAACGGGACATGAGAAAAACTGCCCCCAGATGAGCTATTGCTATCTATCTATATAAAAGCCTAAGCGGCCAGATGACTGGTCGACAGGTTGCTGTGATGTGCACTGACCACCAGGGGGCAGACGCTCAATGCAGAAGCTGCCTTCTGGTGGTCAGTGTGCTCCTAGGGCCAGCCAACCTCCCACGGTCCCTCCCCACCTGCTGGCCAGCCCCCGTCGTCGGCCAGGCCGAGGGACCCCACCTGTGCACAAATTTGTGCACCGGGCCTCTAGGTTTTTACACCGAGTTTATTGGGGTGACATTGGCTACTCAGGTGAGCTATTGTTCCTTTATCCAGCGAAGGGGCCTCACAACACAGTCCTCCCCCCCCCCCCCCCCCCGCCGTCTGCTGTTTGCCAGGCTGGGGCAGGGGTGAAAACAGAATAGGATGTGGGAAACCTTGAGAAAGTGGGAGCCATTGTGGGCTCTTGAGCCAGAGCAGGTCATCAAGGAGGCCTAGCCAGACTTCTCTGTTCCAAGAGGCCTGGCGAACCCTGGCTCTTTGAGAGTCTGGGGGGGCACACGTGGGATGAGACCTCCTGCTAATTCCTGCTGCTCAGTTCTCTGCCCCCTGATCTGGTTGTGGCTCTGGGTTGGGGTGGGCTGGGGAGGAAAGAGCCCCCTCGGCCCCTATCCAGCGGGAGACACTGCCCAGAACCCCAGACCCGTGGGGCTCTCCTCCTTTGGGCATGAAGGACCAGGGAGAGAGGGCAAAGCATCAGCAGAGACGGGCAGACCGCAGCTCTGGGTCCCTAGTGCCCACACTAGGGTAAAGTAGGGAGGGTGGGCCTGCGGGGGAGTCTTCCTCCTGCCCCTTTAGCCGGCCTCCCCCAAAGTCTCCCAGACCACCCCCTGAGGAACCCCTGAGCCTGTGGAGCCCTGGACCACTCTCCGATTCCAGCCCACACTCTCCCTCCTGCTCTTCCCGAGAACCTCGGTTTGCTCATCTGGCAAGTGGAACCGCTCGACAGCTGTCCCTTCTCCCCCCGCCCCGCCCCTCTCCGGCAGGGTGGTTGGGAGAACCACGGGGACAGGGCATGCAAAGGGGGTGGTGACCCCCAAAGGGTGTGGGGCCCTGGGAGCCCTGAGGAGGAGTGACAGGCCGTGGGGGAGGGACTCGGGCCGAGCCTCGGTCCTCAGGCCGGCATAGGACCTTGCCTCCCTCCGCCCTGTCACTCTGCATCCGAGGCCCGTTTTTTTCTGGAAAACAAGCGACATTCATCACGAGTGACAGCCAGGCCCTAATGCAATCTCGCTGGAGCCATGAATTGCAAATGCACTGCAGGGAGGAGGCGGCTCCATTAGGGCCCCGGGGAGGTCGCAGGCCCTGGGCCCCAGGGGCGCTGGTCAGCAGAGGGGCCCTCTGAAGACCCAGGATCCCAGGTTCCCGCAGTCACACCGGGCCAGGCCCAGCCACCTGGGGCGTGGGGGGTGAGGGGGGGCCTGGGTCCTCGGGGAGGCGGGGCCGGGACAAGGCTCCAGAGTGGGTGGAAGCGGGCCCAGAGCCGGGTGACTCACAACCTGCTTTTGTCCCTCTGTGAGCGTCACAGGGAAAAAATAAAACACGTGGCCGGGCAATTAGCTGGAGCAAGTCAGGTGAGCAGGCGGGGCGCGGGGCGGGGCGCCCCAGGGCCCAGCTCTGCCACCCTGGAGGGCCTGCCTGGGCTCTGCCCTCACCCCAGACGACCTTGCCCTTCCTCCCACCTGGTCTCCTTCCAGCTGCCCACAGGGGAGCCCTCACCCTCCAGGAGTGAGCTGAACCCCACACCCTTCGGGGGGCGGGGGAAGGGGTGGGAGGGTGCCACCTGCACTGTGTGCCCGGCACTTCACCCAGGCTGCAGTTCTCCACTTCCACGCGTGTGCCCGGGCCACACGTGTGTGCCCAGCTCGCTGCCAGCCCGGCTCTGAGTCAGGGCGCGCCTGCCTCTGGCACCCGCCGTAGACGGTGGGTTTGTTTTCCCCGCTGTGTTTTGGGTTCAGAAAAAAAAAATTCCCCAAATGAGCACCCCTGGGGCGCTTTTCCCTTCATTTTTTCTGCCCAGGTGTCTCTGAAGGGAACTGCATTGTCTGTTTCGAATTCATTTGCACTTAACTCATCTGGGAGTTTTGCAAGAGCTGTTTGATGTCCAAGTAGCCGCCCATCACCCCCAGCTCTCCCCACCTCTGTAATGAGCCCTTTAACCCTTGGAGGGAGACCCAGAGCGGCCTGTGGGCCTGGGTCCAAGGCCAGTGGCGCCCCCCGCACCTCGGGCAGGGGAGGAGGCGCTGGGGATGGAGTGGGCTGAGACAGTGGCACAGGGCAGGGAAGCTCTGTCCAGCTCGCCCCTTCCCATTTGGGTACCTCTCAGCACCCTCTTCTCCAGTGGCCCCAGCCCCTGCTGGGTGCAGGGCCCAGCTGTTGGGGTTTGGAGCCTCCCCCACTAATTAATGGGTGCCTGTGAGGGCTGACCTAATCAGGCACCCAAATTAATCTCAATTACAGCGATTTGGTAAGTGCAGTGCTAGCCAGCTCGACTGAGCTGGGATTTCATCACCCGAGAATGGGGAGCTGGAATAGCTCAGCCGATATTATCAGCGGGGGTGGAGGGAGGGGGAGCTGGAGGCGGGAGGCAGGGGGGGGCACTGAGGGACCCTAGGCAGCCTGCCTTTATCAGCACCATCAAATTAGTTCATTCCAGCTAATACTCACATTGGCATCCTGGCCCGTGCCAGCCCCCTGCTCGGAGACACAGAGGAGGCTCCTGGTGGGTCTCAGGGTGCCTGCCTCTGTTTCCCCTTCAGCCCCCCAGGGCCCATCAGCCCCAGGCTCCGAGGGAAGGCTGGGAGCCAAACGGGGCCCAGACATGTGTGTGTGTGTGTGTGTGTGTGTGTGTGTGTGTGTGTGTGTGTGGCTCTGGAGCTCTGGGCTGGGCAGGGTTCCAGGCTCTGGAACCCAGGGTCCAGCTGGCGGCAGTCTCCCCAGTCCCGTCCCAGCCAGTCGCACTGGTTTGCTCCCCGCAGCTCCCCGAGGGGCAGGGCAGGGCAGTGATTATTCACTCCATTTTGCAGAGGGGGAAGTAGAGGCCCGGGGAGGAGACGCGGCTGGCTCAACCAGCCAGCCAGCCAGGAGCCAGCCAGTCCCCCAGGCTGCAGGACTCCTGACCCCGCACTCTCTCAATCAGAACACATCTAAGAGATTGCCCTCCCACCCCAACTTCAGCACCCCCACCTCTCACACACACCCGAACACTCAGGTCTCCTCTCTGAGCCTCTAGTTGTCCCAACCCAGTGCTGTTGACTCATTTGTTCTGAGCCTCAGTGTTCTCATCTGTGAAATGGGGTGAAAATAATGACGTATGCTCCCCTGCCACCCCTACCTGCTGAGGCTGGGAGTCAGTGGAAGGCAGGGATTCTGGTCTTTAGCAGTGGCCCTGGTGGGAGTGGGGGCTGCATCGGAACTGGCAGATCCTCCTCTGTCCCCCAACACTGGGACAGTGTCCTGTGACCACAGAGGAGCAGGGGAGGCCTTGCTTCCCAGGGGTGGGAGATGGCTCTCTAATGGGGACTCCAGGCAGCGGAGGCCAAGAGACTCCTGCATCATTCATACGGCTCCTCAGAGAGCTGAGGGGCTCCCGGGTCACCTCCTGGTCTGCCAGGGGGTGTGGGGAAGCCCCGGAGCACAGGAATGAATGAATCAGGCCCAACTTCCCACTCAGAAGACACTTAGCATGGTTTAAGCCAATTACACGCACCCCCCTCCGCCCTCCCTCCACCCCAGCCTGGGGGGAAGGACCATTCTGCATCCAGGTCTGCCACCCTTGGCAGTGTCACCTGGGTGACTCCCCCCCCCCCCCCCCTGAGCTCAGGGCCTGGTTTGCCCGTAGGGAGGGGCCTGGAGCTCGGGATGGGAGTCCCTGGGGAGTGCTGTGGCGGGGCCCCCCCAGTGCCCACAGCCTGTTCCCCGCCCCCCACCCGGAAGGCCACCCTGCAAGGGAGCAGGTGCCCTGTGAGCCCCCCTGCCCGGCCCCCACTTCCTGCAAACGCTGCGGCAGGATGAGTGATTTTGCGGGAAGAGCAGCCACAGGGGCAGGGGGATGCCGGGCGCCAGGGGTCCTCCCTCCATTTGCTTATGGCTGGGAGTCAAAGTGGGTCCCTCTGGGCGGTGTGAGGTGTCGCCCGGTGGCTCAGCCTGGTTATGTGTGTGTGGGGGGGTGGTGACAGGGAGGGCCCTCTGGGGCTTCTCTAGAGAGTCCAGGGCCCTGTGGGGACTCGGCAGCACTGGGGGACCTCTGACCCCTCGGGCTCCTGGGAAGCCCTGTAGAGGATGTGGCTGACTCAGCTTGGGGACCAGTTACCCAGGGAACGTGAGTGTGTGGGGAGGGGTGGCGTCCTCTGCCCTCCCTTGCTTGTTCGGAATTCCCAGCACCTCCCTGGGCTGGGCGGGGAGGAGTGGGAGGTGAGGTTGTGCCCAGGCCCCTGGCAGATTCTTGCCTGGCTGGGACTGCAACCCACAGGGCCGGGCCCAGAGGCCCAGAGCTCCCAGGGGCCTGCTGGGAGGCGGGAGCACCGAGCCACTGAGTGCCAGCGGTTCACGTGCCCGAAGACACGCCCGGAGCCACACACACTGCAAGGGGTGTGGACACATACGCACAATATCGGACATTCGACCCCTGCTAACATCCATGCTTCTGACATGCACTCCCAGCTGCTAGTATTCATGGACACACACACACACACACACACACACACACACGTGCGCGCGCTGGGATTCACAGGGACAGAGCTCCTTAGGGCATCATACCCACAAAATGAGCATTTTACAGGGGTGCACACTGTCGCAGGAATGCACCCCGACAAATCTGAGGCCCCGAGAGAACAGGGCAGGAATGGTCCCTCCCCCAGGTCCCCTCATCCAGACCAGTCCCGGGTTAGCGTGTGCTGGCGACCGGGTCTTCGATGGTTAGAAGGGTCTTCGGTGATTAGAACAGGAGGTGTCTTTCCTGTTTCCGTGGGAGAGATGGGCAAACCGAAACCTGGGCGAGATGGTGACTCAGACCGCGTGCGTCAGCACACAAACCCCGGGAAGCTGTCTGGGTTGGGGATGCTCCGGAAAAACAGGCCGGATGCCTCCCCGTGTCACTCCATCTCTGCGCCTCTGGGCCTGCAGGGATGTGCGTGGGAGAAGCCGCTCTCTCCAGCGCACCCCGAGAAGGGGTGACTTCTGCTGGGCTGAGAATCATGGGGACTTTGGGAGGAGGAGATGGTGCAGGGGGTCTTCAGAGAGAAGGGAGCAGGAGTCGGGGATGGAGGGCCCTGGGAGGGTTTGGGTTAGCTGGGTGTCTTGACTTGGGAGCAGAGAGCAGGAGGGAGGGGGTCTTGGGGCAGTTTCCCAGTGGGGCGTTGGCAGGGTTCCCTGGGTGCTATGTGAGATCGGGGGACCCCTCAAAGCCAGCCTCGCGTCCAGGGACCTTGCAGGTCTTCTGGGAGGACAGATGGCTTCTCTCATCCAAATACAATCCTGAAATTGTGGGGGGAGGCATCAGTAACCCCCTAACCCAATCTGGCAACTCATGACCAGTTGGGTGGGGCTCAGTGCAGAGGAGGGGTGTTCCACGTGGACACAGGCTCAGAGAGGGGCCCCCAGGAGGCAGACCCAGGCCCAGGCTCCATCGCCTGTCTAGGGGAGCCCTCAGAGGCCCCACAGTGGGGAAGGGGGCACTCATGCACCCCCAGTGCCACCTCACACCCAGGGATTCCCATGAGCTACTGTGTAGCCAAGGGCCCCCTCTTGCTGATTGAGAGCCACGTGGTGCTCCAGGAAAGACCCTGGGAGGGGGGATCGCTTGTCCTCCCTTCAGCCTACCATTGTCAAACTTGCCTGCCCCATGGAACCGCCGTTTCAAGGATCACCTGTTAACACACTGTGGGACTAGCTGCTGGAAAACTGACCTAAATCTTTCAAATCCCCTTCCCCTGATTACTCAGGTGTTTCAGTGTTCATGTTCATTGTCAGAAGTCTGGAAAACATGAAGCACAGAAGTGATGGTTTAGATCTTTCAATACCTCACCACCTACAGGGAACTCCACTGCTAACATTTTGGTGTCTCTTTCCGGTCTTTTTCCCCTCCTATGACCGTGTAGGCGTATGCAAAAAACAAAACAAAACAAAACACTGACATCTACATTGGGGTCATAGAATTTTGCATCTTGCTTTTTTCTGCATTTTTTATAAACCACTTGATACATGGGAAAGACTGTAGGTACAGTGTAAAGAACAATAGTAAAACAAACCGCCAGCTACCCAGGACTCAACTTAAGAATTACATCCTACTTTGTCACTGTCCCAGGCCATTAAATATTCTTTGAGAGCTTGAGTTTCAATGGCTGTCTGGTGTTCCTTCAAAGGGTGTGCCATACTTTAACAAATCCCACCCCATCTTAGAAATTCAGATTGTTTTCAATCTTTTACTATTAAAAGAACAGTGATGAACGCTATCATATGTAAATCTTTGCCCATAATCAGAACACTCTCTGACTACTTAAGGGAGAGAAGTAGAATTACAAGGCCGACGTTTAAAATAGTAAGAGCAGACACATCTCAAGCACTTCTTTGCGAGGCATTGTACAGCAGCTTCGTACGCATTCATTAGCTCATTGAAATGTAAACTCCACTTGGTAAGTATGACTCTTAGTCCCATTGAACAGATGAGCCACTGTGGATCAGGGGAGCTAAGCAAATGCACCAAGTCACATGACAGTGAGTGGCCAAGCTGGTCTTTGACCTTCAGCATCCTGGCTCCAGAGCCAGAGCCCTTAGCCATACACCATTCTTTGGTTTGTTCATGCAACAGTGTTTACTGAGCGCCTACTATGGCCCAGCACCTACTATGATAGGTCCACGGCAGTGAATCTGCCCTGCGTTCCAGTTGGGGAGATGGATAGCAAACCCATTAAGTGAAATCTTTCCATTGTTGGAAGATGGTAGGTCTGGAAAAAGAAAAAAAAAAAAAAAAGCAAGAGAGAGGGAATGCAGAGATGGTGTGCAGGACTCCCTGAGGAGACACGGTTTTAAACGCTGAGATCCGGGGAGAAAATGCTCCAGGCAGAGGGTCCTGCAGGTGCAAAGGCCTGGGGTGAGTGTGAGCTGACATCCAAGGGGCAGCCAGGGGGCGAGAGGAACTGGGTAGAATGAGAGGAGGTGGAGTCAGAGAGATAATGGAAGGGGTGCAGTTCTTGGGGTGTCGAGGGCCACGGGAAGGACGTTGGCTCTTTCCTGGGGGAGGCGGGGGCCGTGGAGGGTTCTGAGCAGAGCAGGGCGGCGATGCGATCCAGCTTACACAGAGCAGGAACCGCTGGATGCTGGGTGGAGAGTCCGTGTCGGGATGAAGGGGGCAGCGGGGAGGCCCTGGGACAGTTGTGGCTCAGGATGGTGGTGGCTCAGGCCAGGCTGGGAGTGTGGACACAGCGATTTCCTTCTGGATGTATTTTGAAAACGGAGTGGACGGGATTTGCCGGTCACTTGGTTACGGGACATTTGAGAGGAACCAAGGAGACGCCCGGGGTTGGAGCCTGGAGAGTGGGGGAGGCGCGGCAGCACAGCTGAGAAGGCTGCGGGGGTGCGGTTGGGGCGCGTTTGGTTCGGGGCGGGGGGCAGACACCCGCCAGCCTGGCACCTGCTCTCTCACTGAGCCAAACGGCCATGGCTTCACGTTCTGCTCGATGTCTCTGTCTCTGGATCTGTTTTGTTCGTCAGTGTACGTTGTTCATTACATTCCACAAACGAGTGCGGTCCTGTGGTATTTGTCTCTCTCTGACCGGCCTATTTCACTCAGCGAAATGCTCTCCATCTCCATCCAAGTTGGTGCAAATGGTAAGAACACCCCCCCCTTTTTTTTTTTTTTTTTTTTACCGCAGCGTAGCATTCCATTGTGTGGATGTGCCGCCGTTTTTCAATCCGCTCGTCTGCTGATGGGCACTCAGGCTGTTTCCAAATCTCAGCCATGGTGAATTGTGCCGCTCTGAACACAGGGGTGCCCATACCCTTCCTGACTCGATTTCTGATTTCTGGGGATGTATTCCTACGAGTGGGACCCCTGGGTCACATGGGAGCTGCATTTTCAGTTTTCTGAGGAAGCACCCTGCTGTTCTCCACGGTGAGCACCCGTCTGCGTTCCCACCAGCCATCCACGAGGCCCTTTGCTCTGCATCCTCCAGCTTGTCGTTTGTTGCTTTCCTGAGGTCAGCCACCTGAGGTCAGCCACCTGAGGTCAGCCACCTGAGGTCAGCCATCTGAGGTCAGCCACCTGAGGTCAGCCATCTGAGGTCAGCCACCTGAGGCCAGCCACCTGAGGTCAGCCATCTGAGGATAGCCATCTGAGGATAGCCATCTGAGGATAGCCATCTGAGGTCAGCCATCTGAGGTCAGCCACCTGAGGTCAGCCATCTGAGGATAGCCATCTGAGGTCAGCCATCTGAGGTCAGTCATCTGAGGTCAGCCACCTGAGGTCAGCCATCTGAGGATAGCCATCTGAGGATAGCCATCTGAGGATAGCCATCTGAGGTCAGCCATCTGAGGTCAGCCACCTGAGGTCAGCCATCTGAGGATAGCCATCTGAGGATAGCCATCTGAGGACAGCCACCTGAGGTCAGCCACCTGAGGATAGCCATCTGAGGATAGCCATCTGAGGTCAGCCATCTGAGGATAGCCACCTGAGGTCAGCCATCTGAGGTCAGCCACCTGAGGTCAGCCACCTGAGGTCAGCCATCTGAGGTCAGCCACCTGAGGTCAGCCATCTGAGGATAGCCATCTGAGGTCAGCCATCTGAGGATAGCCATCTGAGGTCAGCCACCTGAGGTCAGCCATCTGAGGTCAGCCATCTGAGGTCAGCCATCTGAGGTCAGCCACCTGAGGTCAGCCATCTGAGGATAGCCATCTGAGGTCAGCCATCTGAGGTCAGCCACCTGAGGTCAGCCATCTGAGGTCAGCCACCTGAGGTCAGCCATCTGAGGTCAGCCATCTGAGGTCAGCCACCTGAGGTCAGCCATCTGAGGATAGCCATCTGAGGTCAGCCATCTGAGGATAGCCATCTGAGGTCAGCCACCTGAGGTCAGCCATCTGAGGTCAGCCATCTGAGGTCAGCCACCTGAGGTCAGCCATCTGAGGTCAGCCACCTGAGGTCAGTCATCTGAGGTCAGCCACCTGAGGTCAGCCATCTGAGGATAGCCATCTGAGGTCAGCCATCTGAGGTCAGCCATCTGAGGTCAGTCATCTGAGGTCAGCCACCTGAGGTCAGCCATCTGAGGATAGCCATCTGAGGTCAGCCATCTGAGGTCAGCCACCTGAGGTCAGCCATCTGAGGTCAGCCATCTGAGGTCAGCCACCTGAGGTCAGCCATCTGAGGATAGCCACCTGAGGTCAGCCATCTGAGGTCAGCCACCTGAGGTCAGCCACCTGAGGTCAGCCACCTGAGGTCAGCCATCTGAGGTCAGCCACCTGAGGTCAGCCATCTGAGGTCAGCCATCTGAGGATAGCCATCTGAGGTCAGCCATCTGAGGTCAGCCATCTGAGGATAGCCATCTGAGGTCAGCCATCTGAGGTCAGCCATCTGAGGATAGCCATCTGAGGTCAGCCACCTGAGGTCAGCCATCTGAGGTCAGCCATCTGAGGTCAGCCACCTGAGGTCAGCCATCTGAGGATAGCCACCTGAGGTCAGCCACCTGAGGTCAGCCATCTGAGGATAGCCATCTGAGGATAGCCACCTGAGGTCAGCCACCTGAGGTCAGCCATCTGAGGATAGCCATCTGAGGTCAGCCATCTGAGGTCAGCCATCTGAGGATAGCCATCTGAGGATAGCCATCTGAGGTCAGCCATCTGAGGTCAGCCATCTGAGGATAGCCATCTGAGGTCAGCCACCTGAGGTCAGCCATCTGAGGTCAGCCATCTGAGGTCAGCCATCTGAGGATAGCCACCTGAGGTCAGCCACCTGAGGTCAGCCACCTGAGGTCAGCCACCTGAGGTCAGCCATCTGAGGATAGCCACCTGAGGTCAGCCATCTGAGGTCAGCCACCTGAGGTCAGCCACCTGAGGTCAGCCATCTGAGGTCAGCCACCTGAGGTCAGCCACCTGAGGTCAGCCATCTGAGGTCAGCCACCTGAGGTCAGCCACCTGAGGTCAGCCATCTGAGGTCAGTCATCTGAGGATAGCCATCTGAGGTCAGCCATCTGAGGTCAGCCACCTGAGATCAGCCACCTGAGGTCAGCCACCTGAGGTCAGCCACCTGAGGTCAGCCACCTGAGGTCAGCCATCTGAGGTCAGCCATCTGAGGTCAGCCACCTGAGGTCAGCCATCTGAGGATAGCCACCTGAGGTCAGCCATCTGAGGTCAGCCACCTGAGGATAGCCACCTGAGGTCAGCCACCTGAGGTCAGCCATCTGAGGTCAGCCACCTGAGGTCAGCCATCTGAGGTCAGCCATCTGAGGATAGCCATCTGAGGTCAGCCATCTGAGGTCAGCCACCTGAGGTCAGCCACCTGAGGTCAGCCATCTGAGGTCAGCCACCTGAGGTCAGCCACCTGAGGTCAGCCATCTGAGGTCAGCCACCTGAGGTCAGCCACCTGAGGTCAGCCACCTGAGGTCAGCCATCTGAGGTCAGCCACCTGAGGTCAGCCATCTGAGGTCAGCCATCTGAGGTCAGTCATCTGAGGATAGCCATCTGAGGTCAGTCATCTGAGGATAGCCATCTGAGGTCAGCCACCTGAGGTCAGCCACCTGAGGTCAGCCATCTGAGGTCAGCCATCTGAGGTCAGCCACCTGAAGTCAGTCATCTGAGGATAGCCATCTGAGGTCAGCCACCTGAGGTCAGCCACCTGAGGTCAGCCATCTGAGGTCAGCCACCTGAGGTCAGCCACCTGAGGATAGCCATCTGAGGTCAGCCATCTGAGGTCAGCCACCTGAGGTCAGCCATCTGAGGTCAGCCATCTGACAGGTGTAAGCTGGTCCTCACTGATTTCCCAAAGCGACTCTTTAAAAAATCAGGTGTCTTTACTTGTGCATAAGGATTTGGGTACCAGGCATTAACCAATCAGATGCAACTTTACTAGCCTTAGTCAACAATAAGATGCAGCTCTACTGTACGCCCTATATGTCTGTGGTTCAGACAGGCGTTCCCACCGGATGGCTATTGTGTTGGCGTTGCCATTGTTTTACTCGACAGTCTAAGGGACGGAGGTCGGGGCCCCGGCTCCACAGGCAGGTGCTGCATGTTTTAAAACTTCTGGCGGCCGCGGGTTGAAAGTCCTGGTGTGACTGCCAGCCTCTTCACACAGGTGGAGTCAGGGTCAGCGAGAGAGGGCCCCTCCTCTCGTCTCTCAGCCTCTCAGGGGCCTGATCCCCACCCCCACCCCCCACCCAACTCCAATCCTGCCCAGCCACCTCCCACGGCGGGGGTTGGGGGGGGGCAGGAGGAGAGGTCAGCGTGGGCCTGTGGCCCTGTCGCCGGGGCGCAGTAAGCAGGAGAGGGGATGTGAGTGTGCCCAGCCAGGGCTGCCGACCCCCGGAAAGCACCTCCTGGGCAGATCCAGGCCGCGCGGAGGGGGCGAGAAACCGGGCACAGCCACATGCCAGCAGCTCCCCTGTGCCCAGCGGGAGCATGAGCCCCTCTGCAGATTTCACACGTCTGATTTATGGAGCTGCCTTTCGGATGAATTTAAGCTGGATTCTGCTGATTAAACCCCAGAGCCAGGACTCTCTCCTCCTCCCCCTCCCATCCCTCCCCTCCTCCTCCCATTCCCTTCCTCCCTCCTCCCATTCCCTTCCCCTTCCCTCTCCCTCTTCCCATCCCCTTCCCTCTCCTCCTTCCCCTCTCCCTCCCCCTCTCCCTCCCAGTTACTCTTCCCTCCCCCTCATACTCCCTCAATTCACCCCCCCTTCTCCCCTCCCCTCCCCTTCTCCTCCTCCTCCCCTTCCCTCCCTTCTCCTCCTTCCCTCCTCTTCCCTCTCCTCCTTCCCCTCTCCCGCCCCGTTCCTCTTCCCCCCTCCCTCCTCTCTCAATTCACCTCCCCCTTCTCCTCCTCCCCCTGCTCCTCCTCCCCCTCCCTCAGTTCACCTCCCCCTTCTCTTCTCCCTTCTCCTCCTCCTCCCCTCCCTTCTCTTCCCCTCCCTTCTCCTCCTCTCCCTTCTCCTCCTCCCCTCCCCTCTCCTCCTTCCCCTCTCCCTCTCCCTCCCTGTTCCTCTTCCCTCCCCCTCCTCTCTCAATTCACCTTCCCCTTCTCCTCTTCCCTCCCCTTCTCCTCCTCTCCCTTCTCCTCCTCCTCCCCTCCCTCTCCTCCCCCTCCCCCCTCCCCTCCCCCCTCCCTCAATTCACCACCCCCTCCCGCCACTCCCCCCTCCCCCCCTCCTGTACACAGTGGCCAGTCTGGGATTGGCCAGCCCGGCCCGGAGCAGGCAGGTGTGTTCTGTTTTCTCACGGCCAGCCTGCCTACAGTGGGCCGGAATTATATGTGGCACCCAGTTTTTTAAAAAGCAGTTATACGTTAAAATATGTACACTTTTATGGAATTTAGAGAGAGAGGAAGGGTGAGGGGTAGAGAGAGAGAAACATCGATGAGAGAGGAACACAGATCAGCCGCCTCCTGCACGCCCCCCACTGGGTACTGAGCCTGCAGCCTGGGCCGACGCCCACCACGGAGCCACACGGGCCGGACAAAGCAGCTCTGCGTTTAGGGAAGACGCCATCTCCTCGCTGTCCAGGGCTTGTTGGAGCTGGAGGCAGCCCTGCCTTTCCCAAGTGCCGGCACGGAGACAGATGTACAGACCGGCCTGGGGCTCCCGGGAGAGGCTGGAGCTACAGCAACGTTTGGGAATTGTCAGCATATGTTGGGGTTCGGAGAGCCACAGCCTGGGCGGGGACGGGGGTGGAGAGCCCGCTGAGAAGGGTCGGCATTCGGAGCCCCTGTGCTGCAGAGACAGGAAGTGGCAGCCAGGGAACAGGAAGTGGCAGCCAGGGAACAGGAAGTGGCAGCCAGGGAACAGGAAGTGGCAGCCAGGGAACAGGAAGTGGCAGCCAGGGAACAGGAAGTGGCAGCCAGGGAGAGGGGAGAGAAGCAGAGAGAAGCGGAGGAGGGGGGAAAGGGTCCGAGCAGGATGGAGGTCCCTGGACCCAGTGTGCAGATGGGATCGGACACCGACTGCTGACAACTGACCACTGGGCCTTCCTACATGGAGTTACTGGCGTCCTGGGCTAGAGCACTCACTCTGGGTTCCAGAGAGAATGGCAACAGCCTGGCCGGGGTGGTCCAGTGGCTGAGCGTCGACTGATGAACCGGGAGGTCACGGTTCGATTCCCGGTCGGGGCACAGGCCTGGGTGTGGGCTCGATCCCCAGTGGGGGCGTGCAGGAGACAGCTGATCAGTGATTCTCTCCCATCATTGATGTTTCCATCCCTCTCTCCCTTCCTCTCTGAATCAATAAAAGCAAAAATATATATTCCATCTAATAAAGAGGGAATATGCTAATTGACCATCCATTGCAAAAGGTGGCAGCACTGACAGCTGAGGCCAAGTTCCCATAAGGAGCCTTAATGAGCAATCAGCAGGGACCTGAGGCTGTGCCCCCTGCCTGGCTGGGCTTGATAGGGGACTTCAGGCTGTGCCCCGCACCCCGCAGGGCTTGACAGGGGATCTCAGGCCATGTCCCCCACCCACCCCCCGGCAGGGCTTGATGAAGGACCTCAAGACATGCCGCCACCCGGGTCTGGACCGGGGGACCTGAGGCTGTGCCCCCACCCCCAGCAGGGCTTGACGGGGGACCTCAGGCTATGCCCCCCACCCAGTGGGGCTTAGGGGATCTCAGGCTGTGTCTTCCATCTGGCAGGGCTTGATGGAGGACCTCAAGGCATGACCCCCGCCTTGGTCTGGGCTGGGGGACCTCAGGCCATGCCCCCAGTCCTGGTGCTACGTCCCTGTCTGGCACAGCTTGACAAGAGTGGAACTGGCTGGGTCTGGACCTAGCCCAATGGGGTGGGGGTGGCAGCTGGGTCTGAGTCTCACGTGATTTTGAGGTGCATGTGGGTGGGCAGGGACTTCACTCTGGGTCCCGTAGTGTGCTCCAGGCTCTGACAGGAGGAAGGTTTTCATATACATTTTACTAATTTTCTTTCATCTCTGACACTTCTGTTATAGAGAAAGGGCAAGTAGCAATAGTAAATTATTTCCTCTAATTAATCCCCTTTTAATGTGCACAAATTTTGTGCACCGGGTCACTAGTGTGTGTGTGTGTGTGTGTGTGTGTGTGTGTGTATATACATAAAGAGAGCATGGGAAGAGAGGTGCCTCTTGTGAGGAGTCTTACTGGGCAAGGGAGCAGAGCGGAGGGTGCAGTTGATGGGTGAGTGGGGTGGGGGGAGCAGTGTGTGCCTGCCGGAGAAAGTGGAGGCTGATGAGCAAGAGCAGGAGGCGAGGGAAAGCTGCCATGGCCTGAGTCAGAGCTCGAATGCGCTCCAGAGGCACGGGGCATGGGGTCTGGTGCCCAGTGGCAGATGGCAGCCATAGAGGGGAAGAGCCACGCTGCCACATTGCCCATCAGAAAGTTCCCCATCCCGGACCCCCCACCCAAAGCAGCGTCCGAGGCTGGCTGCATGTCCCACACCCCAGTGGAGCATTTTATGCTCTTGGCAGCGGCTCCTCCTCCTCCTCCTCCTCCTCTTCCTCCTCTTCCTCTTCTTCCTCTTCCTCTTCCTCCTCCTCCTCCTCCTCCTCCTCTTCTTCTTCTTCTTCCTCCTCCTCCTCCTCCTCCTCTTCCTCCTCCTCTTCCTCCTCTTCTTCTTCTTCCTCCTCCTCTTCCTCTTCCTCTTCTTCTTCGAACATTTTCCCATTGGTTTTTAGAGAGGGTGGAAGAGAAAGGTAAAGACAGAACATCGATGTGAGAGAAATACACTGATCGGCTGCCTCCTGCACGCACCAGGGGGCCCGGGCGGGAAGGGGTCAGGAGGTCTTTGCCACAAGGTCGGGGGGGGGGGGCTCTGCAGGTTTTGCCTTCTGACTAGCTTTTGTGTTTATTCCTTCACGGTAGGTGGGCCGGGTGCCCCCGCTGCCGGGCCAGGGTCCTCAGGAAGATGGGGTCCAGGGAGTAGCCCCCTAAAGACGCTCAGACCCCCTGGGGAGACCAGTCCATGGCCCCAGTTACTGGACCAAGAGCCAGCTCTCCTGGGAGCAGCTCCAGCATCGGCGCAGGACGTGCAAAGGTGGGTACTTGGGTGAGGGGGGATGTCAGGAGGGCTTCCCCAGGAATCTGCTCCCCAGCTGAGAGCCAAAGAGCCAGCAGTTCCGTCTGGTGAGAAGGGACGGGAAGGCAGGTGTCCCTGCGAGGGCACAGCGCGTGCAAAGGCTCAGGCTGGGGATCCTCCGAGGGTGGGGGGCACCAGCTGTTGGGGAGCTGGGCTCCCAGGGACCTGCAGCCAGGCCGGGGGTCAGGTCCTGCACCCCCTCTGGCCCACTCCCTACCCGCAGGGGCTGCCTCTGCGAGCCAGCGCCCCCCTCTGCGTGGTGGTCCCGAGGCCGAGGGCACCTAATGGGCTGTGGGCCCAGTTCCGGGGAGTGGTCCGGGCCGCTAATGTGCGGTCGCCCCGCCCGCAGGCAGCTGGTGCCCCCGCGGCGACCCCGGCGATCGATAAGCATCAGGCGGCGGCCGGCGGCCTGGAGGGACCCCTCCCCGGGCGCCTCTGACGGCTGCCCTGGGGCCTCCGCTGTGGGCGGGGCGGGCGGGAGGCGGAAAGGGGTGCCAGCCGGGGCCGCCTCCATTCAGAACCCAGCGGGCTTCTCTCCGCTGCTCCACACTCGCCCTCATGCGCCTCGATCTCTCTCTGCACCCCTCTGGCCCCGGGTCCCTCTCCATCCTGTCTCCCCCCGAGATCAGAGTCTGTATCTCCAACTCCCTCTCAGAGGCTCCCAGGTGGGAGGCTGTGGACAAAGCAGGAGCCTTGCAACCTCCCCAGGCCCGGGGCCCCCTTTCCTGCTCTCCTAGGGGCTGGGAGCCTGGAGTCCCAGATGGTGCCCTGGGGACCAGGCCAAGGCCAGCCAGCTGGGGGCGAATGAGGCGCTCCGGGGCAACACCACAGGAGCACCCCCAAACCTTCAGGAACCAAGATAAATACGACTTGAATACAATATTTTACAAAGCAAACTTAAAGCACCCCGGGGCGGGGGATACCAACATTTTAAGGACCAGATCACCATCCTGGGGCAGAGGACAAATCAGGACCACGATCCTATTTATTTAAAATGACATCTTGCCCTAACCGGTTTGGCTCAGTGGATGGAGCATCGGCCTGCGGACTGAGGGGTCCCGGGTTTGATTCCGGTCAAGGGACTGTGCCTTGGCTGCGGGAACATCCCCAGTATGGGGTGTGCAGGAGGCAACTGATCGATGTTTCTGACTTTCTATCCCTCTCCCTTCCTCTCTGTAAAAAATCAATAAAAAATATATTTTTAAAAAATGACAAAAAAGTTTATTAAAAAAAAGTAAATGGATGGAGATAGTTGGGTTGTGATGACAATATTAAAATAAAATAAATTCTTGTTAATTAATACATCGAACGCAGTCTCAATGAAATTCTCAATATACATTTTGATCCAACCTGATAGTCTACTTGTAGAGTTCATATAAAAAAAGAAAATGCACGATCATATTGGAAAAAATTTTTTTAAAAGGTGAACAGCCCTCACAGTTGGCAGAACATACTCTAGAGTCATAGTAATTAAAACAGTGTAGCATTGCAACGAGATTTGATAGATGGATCAATGGAAAGGAACAGGTCCATTTTGATATGAAAGTTTAGTTTATGATAAAGGTGACATTTCGGATGAACAAAATTCAATAAATGGTCTTGGTTCAAATGGCTATCCATTTGGTGGTGAATATTTATGCATTTACCCATCAAATATTTACGAACGCCTAATATATGCCAGGCACCATGCGTGTGGACACTGGGGTGGGGCAGTGAGCAAAACAGACAAAAGCATGAAAATCGCTGGCTTTGTGGAGCCGACTTTGCGACGGGAGAGATAGTTAATAAATAAACGGGTTAATTACCTAATATTTTAGAAAGATAGGCGGGGTGGGGGAGTGGGGAGAGAAATGGCAATTTGAAATAGAAAACTGAGTAAAGACTTCATTAAAAAGGCGACATTTCAGCAAAAACTTGATGGGGGGGCGTGTCTATAGGAAGGGCCTTTGGGGCCGAGGGAGCCAGAGCGAAGGCAGGCCCTGAGGCAGGAACACGCCTGTGTGTTGTGAGCTCTGTGACATGGACTTGAACTTTCTCCCCGAGGGACCTGGGAGGGACGGAGGGGCGTGAACAGAGGGGTGACGCGAGCCGATGTGAGCTGGGCCCCTCGGACAGCCGGGAGGCGCACGGCGGTCACAGCAAGGCCAGGAGTGGGCTCCAGAGAGGAGGTGGCTCGGGCCAGGGGGCAGCAGGGGCAGGAGGGAGGAGTGGTGAGATTCTGGATGTATTCTGAAGACAGAGCAGAGTTTGCTGATAGGCTGGGTGGGACGGGATCGGGGACGAGTCGAGGGTGACTGAGCGGGGGGCCTCGGAAGGCAGGGGGGGCGGGCATTGGGAGAGGCCGGAGGCTGTGGGTGGAGCAGGTTTGGGGGGATGTCGGAGCTCAGCTGTGCACCTGGGGCATTTGGAGACGCTGTTAGACATCCAGATGGGAGACGCTGAGCAGGAGGGAATGCCCACGTCCCCGGTGAGGGGAGAGCTGGGTTTGACAAACGCTCTGGAAACGGTCAGCGGCGAGCGCTGTGCCGCCCGATGCCGTGGCCTCGAGCCACACGCGGCCACGGGAGCTCACCGTGCGGCCGTCCCGCTGTGCCCTCAGTGGGAAAGACCGGAGCTCACAGGCTTCGGGTGGATCAGGCGCAACAGCTCGCCGATGGTGTTTTCTGTGGACGGGCCGGAATGACGTTTTGGATATAGTCAGCTAGATAAAAGACAGTATTGAAATCAATTTCGCTTTTGAAAAAGTGCGTCTGCCAGAAACCGTTCCATTGCCTAAGAGGCTTGCACGCTGTTTCCACCGGACAGCGCTGGTCTCGAGGGCCAGGCGGGGCCTGAGCAGCTGAGGTGAGCCTGAGAGGTCAAGGGTGAAGGAGGTGAGGAGGAATCACAGAGGGAAAGCAGGAGAGCAGGGTCTGTCTGGGGAAGCACGAGTCGCAGGGAGGAGGGAGCTGATGTGGCCGGGACCGCTCGGGGGCGGAGGGGAGGCCGAGAATTAACCACGGAAATGAGCAGCGCCCATCCGGGTGGAGAGAGCGGTTCATTCACAGAACACTGGCGAGTGCCTGCAACATGCTGCTGCGGGAGGAACCGCTGGTCCCTGCCTGCTGGGAGGTGGGGGTGGGGGGTGGGAGAAGGGGGAGGAGAGATAGGGGTGAGGGCTGATGTGCTGGGGGAGGGTCCCCGTCACCTGGGAGTGAAGTGGAAGGAAGACAGCTGGAGGACAGGAAAGGCTGTGTCCTGAAGACCCCACAGAAATGCCTGCTCACGGACTGAAAACCTTATCCTTGGAGCCAGAGGCCCCCCCCCCCCCCCACGATTCCCAGCAAACCCTGTTTCCCTGAAAATAAGACAGTGTCTTATATTAATTTTTGCTCCCAAAGATGCGCTAGATCTTATTTTCGGGGGGATGCCTTATATTACAGCGAGTAGGTTTTATTTTCGGGGGATGTCTTACTTTCGGGGAAATAGGGTAGACCCTGAGTTGCAATGCTATGCGAGGGCTTTGCAGGGGCAGAGAGTGCTCATCGCATTCCAGCGAGGGGCCAGCATTTAAACCCCAGGCTGTCTGGCCCCAGATCCCAGGTCCTCGGTCACCGCGCTCTGCCCTGGCGCCCACCGGGACATGGGCAGCTGTAACGGGCTCTTCTCTGTGGCGGCCAGAAGCTTTGGGCTGTAGAGCGCGGCCAGCCTCTGCCCCGAGACACTCATTCCTCCAGTTCCTGTAGGTCAGTGGTCGGCAAGCCGCGGCTCGAGAGCCACATGGGACGTTTTTGCCCCTTGAGTGTGGCTCTTTCACAAAATACTACGGCCTGGGCGAGTCTATTTTGAAGAAGTGGCATTAGAAGAAGTTTAAGTTTAGAAAATTTGGCTCAGTGCATAGAGCATTGGCCTGTGGACCGAAAGGTCTCAGGTTCGATTCCGGTCAAGGGCATGTACCTTGGTTGCGGGCACATCCCCAGTAGGGGGTGTGCAAGAGGCAGCTGATCGATGTTTCTCTCTCATCGATGTTTCTGACTTCCTATCCATCTCCCTTCCTCTCTGTAAAAAATCAATAAAATATATTAAAGGAAAAAATTTGACTCTCAGAAGAAATTTCAATCATTGTATTGTTGATGTTTGGCCCTGCTGATGAATGAGATGGCCAACCACTGCTGTAGGTGAAGCCCTTCGGCCTTAGTTCTGCTCATCTGTATAATGGAACCAATAGAATGAAGCAGCAGCACATTAGCGACCGAGCACACTCCCTGTGGGGGGCAGAGTGAGGCTGGGAGGCTCCACCCAGACCCCCAAACTGCAAGTGCTTTGGAAAGTGCTTCTAGGGGAGGGGGGGGCAGAGAGCCGGCCGTGAGCTCACCCGCAGGGAGCGAGGCCACGGGGGGGCAGGCCCCGCCTCCGAGTCCCCCCTGGCCTGTGTCCTCCGAGGCTCTGAGCCCGTCCCGGTGCCCCTGAAGGTCAGGCAGCCCCCCCGGCCTCCGCCACCCCCTCCTGCCTCCGACTGTCCCCTCCACTCTGGATAAACAGCCCCTCCGCCCGCCTGCCTCCTCAATCCCTCACGCTTCACCAGAATTAAATTCATCATTCATTTTTTATGGTTTATACATGGTGTAATTTATGTTTTCAAATATATTGAGGTCACACTTTAGCAGAAAAAAAGTATTTCACATTGAAATTGAAGGCATGTGTGTTCCATTAAACGGGGATGTTTGGGCTAATTTTAAAAGGCTAAAAGTAGTAGAAAGTAACATTAAAATAAAATTTGAGAGATGTAATTACCCCTAATCGCACCATAAAATAATCAATACCGCATTCCATTATTTCTGACTTCCCTGGTTATAGCTTTTTTTGTTAAGCTCTTGAATATTGATGAGGTGAAAGGGTCGCGTCTCCTGGAGGAGGTCTGATGGAGGTGGAATTAAGGTGGTGTCCTCGCCGTCATCCCGTGGAGATGGCTCCTCTCTGCTCGAACCCCCGAGGGGCGCCCAGGCTGCGGGATGGGTGGAGTGGTCTCCTCTCCGGTTCTTCCCATGCAGGGCCTGGGGGTGGGGACCAGGAGGGGGCCATGCTGGTGGGCTTGGGTTATATTTTCGGAGCACTTACTGTGTGCCAAGCTCAGCCATTCCTTTCACTCTTAAAACAGCCTTGTTGCCCTAACCTGTTTGGCTCATTGGATAGAGCGCCGGCCTGCGGACTGAAAGGTCCCAGGTTCGATTCTGGTCATGAATGTTGCAGGCACATCCCCAGTGGGGGAGTATGCAGGAGGCAGCTGATCTGATGTTTCTCTCTCATCGATGTTTCTAACTCTCTACCCCGCTCCCTTCCTCTCTATAAAAAATCGATAAGATAGCTTATCTAATAAAAGAACAATATGCAAATTGACTGTACCTTCGCTACACCAAATAAACCACGCCCACAAGCCAATCAAGAGCTATATGCAAATTAACACACAACCAAGATGGCTGGTGCTCATTGTAGACCTGGTGGGCTGGGGGCATGGCCAGGCAGCAATTGGCCTGGATAGCAGGGAGATTACTTCACTGGGTGCCCCAGGCCTCAGGCAGGCCTGGCGAGCTGGGGGCGTGGCCAGGCAGCAATCTGCCTGGACCCCAGTTCAGTTCCTTCTCTGGGTGCCCCAGGCGGTGGGGGGGGGGGGGCCGAAAAGGCCTTGCCAGGCCAGGCTGTGCTGGGGGCGTGGCCAGGCAGCAATTGGCCCGGATAGCAGGGAGATCGCTTCGCTGGATGCTCCCGGCCTCAGGCAGGCCGGGTGGGCTGACTGGGGTTCCCTGGCTGAGGTCCCCTGCCCAAGGACGGAAAGTCTCGGCCAGAGGCTTTCAGCCGTGGGCAGGCCAGGGGTGAGCTGTCCATAGGACATCCCCTGAGACTCCCAGTATGTGAGAGGGGGCAGGTTGGGCTGAGGGACCACACACCCACAGTGCACGAATTTCATGTACCAGGCCCCTAGTATTAAAAAACACACAAAAAAACAGCCTTCTGCACTGGGTGTTGGTAAGAGTCCCACTCTGCAGATGGGCACACTGAGGCTCGGTGGGATGAAGTAAGTTACCACAGAGAGGAGTTGGCATTTGCACTCCTGTCTGTGCTCTCGCCACTGTCTGTGCCACATCCTGAGAAGTCCAGTCTCCGGCTGAGAGGTAGGCTGAGGGATGGGGATGCCAGCGGGAAGGAGCTGGGGTGCTGAACCCCCCGGGTGAAGATAACTCAGTGTCAACCTTAAAGACATCGACACCGGTCACAATGGCATGGGTTTGGCCTGAAAGCCTCTGGCTCCCTTTGGGGACACTTCTGCCCCTTCTCTACGTGTTGGCCATGGGTTCACTTCTCCAGCCTTCATGCTCCCCTCCCGGAAACGGACACGAGAACCCCCCTCTCTAAGCGTGTGGTGTGAGGGGCCCGGGCTGAGCAACGCGGGAAGCGCCGGTCAGTGGTAACTACGAAGGCACTGTGACCACGTCTCTTCCCGGGCCTCAGTTTCCCCATCTCTGAAATGTCCTAGAGCAGTGGTTGGCAAACTCATTAACAGAACCAAATATCAACAGTACAACGACGGAAATTTCTTTGGAGAGCCAACATTTTCTAAACTTAAACTTCTTCTAATGCCAGTTCTTCCAAATAGACTTGCCCAGGCCGTGGTGTTTTGTGAAAGAGCCACACTCAAGGGGCCAAAGAGCCGCATGTGGCTCGCGAGCCGCGGTTTGCCGATCACTGCCCCGAGTGGGGCGCTTGCACGGGACAACGAGGCCTGGTCTCTCTCCGACCTTGTGCTCCATGATCCGAGTGCCTTGGTCCCGCCACTCGGAGGAGAGACTTCAGTCTGTGTCACAGCTCACCAGGGGCCCTCAGCAGGCCACCTCCCACGAGGTCACTTTGGAGGGCCGCTCCCCACCCGCTCCCCCACGTCAGGAACCTGGGCCCCTTTAAGCTGCAAATGGCTTTCCTGGGCTCAGGGCTGCACCCATGGAAGCCCGTCACCCAGGGAGAGCACCCGGCGGCCCTCCGTTGAGCTGGGGTTTGCCGTCCGCACGCCCTCACGTCCAGCCGATGTGGATACCCTTACACCTGCTACCGGAATATCCGTGCGCTGGAACCCAGCCCCCCCTGCACCCGGAATCCAGATCAGGCCTGCTCCACAGCGGCACACCGCATCGCACGCTGTTCACAGTCGCTACCAGGTGGCAACAACCAACTTGAACGCCCAGCGGTGGATGGATGGATAAATGGATAAACAAAATGTGGTACGTCCGTGCAAGGGAATATTCTTTTAAAAATATACTTTATCGATTTTTTACAGAGAGGAAGGGAGAGGGATAGAGAGTCAGAAACATCGATGAGAGAGAAACATCGATCAGCTGCCTCCTGCACAGTCTCCACTGGGGATGTGCCTGCAGCCAAGGTACACGCCCTTGACCGGAATCGAACCTGGGACCTTTCAGTTCGCAGGCCGACGCTCTATCCACCGAGTCACACCGGTCAGGGCCGAGGGAATATTCTTCCGCCATTCAATGGAGCAAGCCACACGTGGATGGACCTTGAACCCATGTTCCCAGGGAACGAAGCCAGTCACAAAGGCAGAGGGAGCATGATCGACTACACGAGAGACCTCGAACTGACCACTTCCTCCGGATGGAAGTGGAGTGAGTGGTGGTTCCCGGGTGTGTGTGGGGGGAGGGGGCGGCGGGAAGCGGGCGTGAGTGTTTAATGGGTTCGGCGTGGGCCAGCCCAGAGCAGGCCCCTCCACAGAGTCGGAAGGCAGATTAGCGGTTGCCAGAGGGGTGGGAGGACGGAGAGTGGCCGCTTAATGGGCGTGAGGTTTCTTTTTGGGGGATGGAAAAGTTCCGACACTGGGCAGCTGAATCAGATTGGAAATGGACTCATTGCCACTGGCCAGCACACTCGAAGATGCTAACAACAGCAGACGGTAGGTGCTGTGTGTTTTAACGCCACAAAGAAAGGTTTGTGAGCCTGGACCCCCGGACCCAGCCCGTGCCTGAGGTCCCCCCCACCCCCCATGCTGTGTGAGGCTGAGGGCCTGGCCGCCCCGCCCCAGCACATTAGGAGCCGGGACAATAGGGAGTTGACAAGCTCGCTCGCTCTGTCATTACCATTAATAATAGACAACAGCGGAGTGTATTTTTAAAACTTTCCCTAATGGAGGTTCCCAAGCAGCAACAAAAACACTCCGATTACCCACCGGTCCCCTAAAGATCCCGACACACGAGAGCCCCGTGGGCCGGGCGGATGCTTCCTGGCATCGGGCAGTGCCCGCCACCGCCTCCCCCGCTCTTCCCAGAGGCACCAGGGGCAAAGGCAAGGAGGGGGCTTCCGTGTCCTCCTGATCCTGGCCAATGCCTTGGCTCCTTGACTCAGTTTCCCCCATCGGTGCCCTTTTCTGCCTGCCCGTCCAGAGGCTGTGCTTAGGGGTGTGAGGAAGGGGCACTTAGTCTGGAGTCGTCCGAGTGGCATGAGCAGTGCTGACCGGTGGACACTCTGGTGTCTCAGACCGGCCTGCAGGGACCATCCGTCCTCTGACCTGTTTCGGAGGGGACCCATGGCATTGACTGCACGGTGGAGGGGGGGTGGGGGGGTGGGGGGGCAGGGCTCCAGATCTCTCAGCAAAGAAGCTACGGAACAGGGCCCAGTGCTCCCGGCAGCAGGGGCGCTGTTTGTTTTTGCGTGTCACACATCTCCTGCAGCTGTGCAGCGCAGGGCGCCCAGTGACAACGCAGACTCTGGGGGCAGGGAGACCTCCCCGCAGGGAACCCCAGGCCAGGCAGCTCACCGACTTCCCCTAGCCTCAGTTTCCCTATCTGTCAAGGGGAGCAGGGACAGCACCTCCCTCCTCAGCTGGGGAGAATCGCGGAGATGAGGGGTGTGATAGCTCAGCACGCTGCTGAGTAAGTGGTGACCATTATCTCAACGATGACGCCAAGCCCAGACCTGCGCAGCCTCACCCCCTCCAACCTGCCTGGGGAGCCGGCCGAGGGCCCGCCGGGCTCTGATGCGGGGAGGCCCGTGCTGACGTCAGCCACGCGGTATTGAGCCTTTGCTCACATGCTCTGTGGTTCCCCCCCCCCCTCCGCCCCAAGCCCTGGTTGAGAGAGACTGTTGTCCCATTTTACAGATGGAAAGACTGAGGCCCAGAGAGGCAGAGAACTTGCTGGATGTGGGACTCGAAGGGATACCTCTGTGTCAAGAGCTGTTGCTTTGAAGCACCATGCCATGACTGAATTGGGGGGGGAGGGTCGCCTTGGGACAGAGCAAGGGTCCCTACACCCCTGCAATCTCTGTGCACCTGTTGTTTCTAGAGCGATGGCGGAGGCTCATCCATTCTTGAGATCAGAAGCAGGCCTGTGTAAGTCCCAACTCATCCACTTAACGACCAGCTGGCCTTGGGAAGGTCACTTCTTCCCTCGTGCCTCAGTTTCCCCACTTTTCAAGCTAGGGGTTCTACGAAAAAGATCTCTAAGATCCCTCCAAACACTGACATTCTTGGAGCTTCCCACTGGATTCTCTCCTCCCTCCACCTTCACCACCCGGTCACCCCTCATCCTCGGCCTGCCCTCCTGACCCAGCCTGCAAACAGCTCCAGGCCCAGGCGGGCAGCCATATCGCAGGAGGTGAGCCCGTCCTTGGCCAGGAGAGAGCAGAGAGAAGGCAGCTGCCACCCAAGGGCTCAGGCCTGGGCCTCCTCTGCCTCCTTCTCCCCAATCTTCCCCTGGTCCAGTTCTCCTTTGTGGTCAAGAAGGGGGCTCCCCAGACCCCATCCAGGGGTCCCAGAGCCGCTCGGAGACCCCCAAGCCTGCCACAGCCCACCATCGGGGGAGATGTAATTGGTTTCAATTGACAGCCATAACAAGAAGGCTCTTTCAGGAAACTTCGGAAATGGAAGGGAGGCCATTAGGAAATTTACATTTGTGAATATGATGTTTAATTAGCAATACCAATAAATTAATAGGAGACTCTTGCTGCGGTTCTGGGTTCATAAAACACCAGCCTCCGTCGGGCAGAGGGAGAACATGGCAGCCCAAAGCCGCCCGGGGCGGGGATGGGGGCGGGGAGGGGGGAGAGGATGGGGCCACCGGCTCATCTCAGGTGCTCCGCGCCAGCCCCACGCATCGTCCTGCGCCCCCAGCCCATCCCTCGACGGAGTGGGGGGCAGAACGCAGGCAGCAGGGCCACGGAACCGGGAGGATCTGAGTTCGTATCCTGGCTCGGCCACTTGCTTCTTGGAGGAGTCCCCTAGCTTCTGAGACTCGGTCCTTATCTGTCTAACGGGGGAATGATAATCCCCACCTGGCAGGGCTGTTGTGAAGATGAAAGGAATTAACGTGGGTAAAAGTGCAGAGAACAGAAAGAAGCTGGCACAAAATAAGTGTTAGTTATTACTGCTGCTGCTGCTCCTCCCGTTATTATTATTAATGGGGGACGAATGGGGAGCACCTGGCGTGCAGGAAGGACTTGATAAATACTAGGTGTTATTGGCTTTTAATTTTTCTCTCCTGAGCCCAGCCCCGCTCGTCTGGGCTCCTGGGCACCTGGGGTGGTCACTGATGGCACTTCTGCCGCCCTATCTGGCCCCCGTGGAGTCGCTGCAGCTGCACGAGTGGAGGCGATGCCTGGCTTTCCGTCGCCTCCCGGCCAGGCCGACGGGCTGTGTGAGCACACGGGATGCTCAGCTCGGACGGGTGCCTTCCCCGCTTGCAGACAATCTATGGCTCCCGACTGATGTCAGGAGTTCGCTCAGGTTTCCCTTTGGCACTGCCCTGCCTGCTCACCCCCGTCCCCTCTGATCCAGCCACTCATCGCCCGCCTCCTGGGCCTCAGGCTCCGTCGTGGGGAGCCCTTTCTGCTCATAAGCGTCTGCTGCTTCGTCAACATCCAGCCTACCAAGCCCGCTCCGGCTCCAAGCAAGAATTAGAGTCAGGCCCGAACCGCTGTGGCTCAGTGGATAGAGTGTCGGCCTGCGGATGGAAGGGTCCCAGGTTCGATTCTGGTCAAGGGCATGGACCTTGGTTGCGGGCACGTCCCCAGTGGAGGATGTGCTGGAGGCAGCTGATGGATGTTTCTCTCTCATCGATGTTTCTGGCTCTATCTTCCTCTCTTTTCCTCCCTGTAGAAAATTAATAACATATATTTTTAAAGAAAAAAAAAAGAATTGGAGTCAGCCCGGGGGGCTGGCAACTGAGGACTTAGTCACCAGACCTCCTCTTCCCTGCCACCACCACGGTGCCCAGGCCCGAGACAGGGCCTTGCCCGTCGGCCCCTTCAGAGAAGCTGATGCCTGGACCCAGGGCTTGTCCTCAGACGCTCCTGTTAGTCACCTTCCACGGGGCCTGGGAGACCTGTTCCCTGCCTCCTCCCAAACAATACTCTTGGGTCATACCTCCTCCACCTCCTCGTCATCATTTGGCTGCCAGTCGTCTCTCCCTCTAGGTCTTGGCTCAAAACTGGGCTTTCCATCTCTCACCCTCTCCAGGAACAGCACCTGCTCTGCTTGAATGCATGAATAAACAAGTGAGTCAATCAGGGAGTGAGTTTAAATGATGCCTCCTTCAAGAAGTCCTCCCTGACCACCTTCCTCTGTTTGTGGTCATTGCATCAGTTTGTTGTCTGTTTTCCCCTCCAGAGGGTCAGCTCTTCAAAGGCAAAGACCTTGTTTTGCTTACCGTGGCCTCCCTGGCTCCTCTCCTGGATCTTCACGGGGCTGTGAGGATAGGTACTCACTGGATAAGTGAATGAATGAATGAGTACATGAATAGCTGAATGACTGAGCAAATGACTGACTGACTGACTGACTGACTGGAGAATGAATGAACAGACGAGCCAAAGAATGAATGGATGTGCTTGTGAATGACAGATGGAAAGAGTGCTTTCCCAGCTCGGGGCAGAGCCCAGCTCCTCCCCAGCCCTGGCCTGTACCCTGGTCTTGTTTCCCCAACTGTTTCTTAAGTTATGTAAAGTGCACAGAAAACACGACAATAATTAAAGCAGACACAACAACAAGCAATTAATTGCATTTCCAAAATTTGATCCATGCACATGAATGAATGGGTGGTCACACATCTAGTCACGGAGGTGCTCTCCAGGGAACAGAGGCGGGTGCTGTTTTTCGCAGGGTGGAGCTCAACGAGGTCAGGAGGACATCCTTGGGGAGGCTGTCTCCTCTTTCTCGCTCTCTCTGCTCAGTCCTAGCTCCCCAGGTCCAAGGCGAACGGAGGATGGAAGCCCACGGTGGGAGGGGGACGTACCGCCAGCCGATCCCCAAGGGCGGGGGGCAGGTGACACAAGCCCAGCAGGGTGGGTCTCCAGCCCCAGTCCACTGGCCACCTGAGGAGGTTCTGGGGTGCTTGTCTGAAAATACAGAAGCTCCAGTCTTGGCCTGAGGTCTGAATGGAACCTGTGTCCACGTTTAAAACACGCTCTCCAGCCATTTCGGAACTTCTTGCTCACTGAACTACAGCAGGCCCCCCGGTCTGAGGAGCCCCAGAGGCAGGGGAGAGGATTAGAGGGGATGGCTGTTCTGGGGTGCAGGGTGATGCAGGAGCTGCAGCCCCAGCTCAGCAATTCCTTATCCCCTATCATAGCCACCAGGAGCTTCGGAGAACAGGGGAGAGTGGGGGTGAGGTCCCAGCACGAAGGCCTGAGTCTGTGGCTCTTGGTTCCGCTAGGGGCTGAGCCTGGCCCATCTCTAACCCCAGCACCTGGGTGTGGCAGCAGGGTGGGCACAGATGATGACAAGAGCACCTGGCAGGGGCGAGGGGACTGGCGTGGGCATTCAGCCCCGGTCATGTCCTTCCACCGGCCCCAGAGGGCACCTGCAGCTTCTATCCTGTTTCCCCGAAAAGAAGACAGTGTCTTATATTAATTTTTGCTCCCAAAGATGCACTAGATCTTATTTTCGGAGGGGATGCCTTATATTACACCGAGTAGGTCTTATTTTCGGGGGATGTCTTACTTTCGGGGAAACAGGGTAGTAACTGTCCCCACCACTTGGACTCAAGCGCCCCAACGACATCGCTCTGGCCCTAGGTTGGCCCCCTGGGACTCTCAACCAGCGACAGATGGGAGTTGGTGGACAGATACCCCAGTTCCACCTCCCGTTCCCCCCCGCCACATCCTGGGGCAATCTCTGCAGGATGCGTGAGCCCTGGTTGCCGGAAGCAGCAACTGCTCATTGTCACGCCTTCGCCAGTGACCTCCCCACCCCCTCCCTGTATTCTCCTTAGAGCAGTGGTCGGCAAACTGCAGCTCTCAAGCCACACACAACTCACGCGCCGCGGTTTGCCGCTCTGTTGACAGATGAGTTTGCCGACCACCGCGTAAGGCATTCCCCTCACCCAGCAGTTTTGACTTCAGGTTAAAGACATCAGTACATCATTAGAATGTTTTTTTGTAAGTGTTTTTTTCCGGAGAAAGTGGCCGACAAACTCATTAGTCAACAGAGCCGCAGTTTGCCGACCACTGCCTTAGAGATCTTCTCACATGACAGGTACCCGGGTCCCTGATCTGCTTTTGGGGAAATCCAAACGCAGGAAAGAGCGACCGTGGGAGGACTTGAACTTCCTAACAAGGCCGGTCCTGGAGGAGCCGGGTCGGCGGCACAGCCCTCATCTCCCCGGCCCGTGCAGCCTCGTGAGGCGGGCCCCCTTTATTCCTGCTTCGCAGCGGAGGAAGCGAGGCTCAGAGAGGCCAGACTTCTCGGTTGAGGTGACGGCCGAGCAGACGTCCGAAGGCGGCTGCACCTGGTTCTGGCTTGAAGAAGCAAGATTCCGGGGGGAGGGCTCTCACCGGCCATCAGGAATCATGGCCCCGAACCGTTATTTCCTTTAAACCAACACTATCGGGAGGCCATACATTCCCCACGTGTGGTGTGGCCAGTCTGGCCCTGGGGCATAGAGTTTGCACTCCCTTTTCAGTGACCTAGACCGGGGGCTGCCCCAACGGGGAGGGCTCGGGGTCCAGCTCAGGGGTCAAGTCTGACCTGGGCATGGGGTCCAGGACACAAACATCCCTCCCGGGGCGGGGGGGAGGACAGGGTGCCTCCTCCTCACTGTGCCTCCCGGCTCCTCCCGGCCTCAGGCTCTGGGGAGGTAAGGCTGAGTTCAAATCGGACCTGTGTGATCGTGGGCCATGACAGCCCCTCTCTGAGCCTCCGTTTCTTGTATGTAACATGGGGCTCACCGTCCGGGCTGGCACACATGCCAGTCCCTTAGCAGGTGCCCAGCAGATGGGCTGGAGACACTTCCCAGAGGCCCCAGGGCCCGGCCTGTGACAGCAGGAACGACTCAGGGAGTGGGGTGTGTGTGTGTGTGTGTGTGTGTGTGTGTGTGTGTGTTGTGTGTGTGTAGAATCTGTTCTCAATGAGGAGAAGCCGCGAGGCCCAGCTCTGGGGGCCTGTGTGGTTGGGAGCTAACCCAGTCTCTCAAGCTCAGCCGGGACCTCCGCTCCCCTCGTCTCTACCTGCTTGTGAGGTGGCCCTGAGAGCAGGTCAGGGCGGGGGGGGGTGCCCAGAGATCACAGCCGTGTTGGGGACACTCCAGGCCGGTGGCGGCTTGCTCTCCGTTATCAGCCTCGGCCCATGTCCTCTGCCACCTGGCACTTCCAGGGGGAGGGCAGCCAAGAAGCTTCTTCCCCAGAAGCAAGCTCCCAGGCCCCTTCCTCTAAAACAGGGGTCGGCAAACTGCGGCTCTTTGGCCCCTTGAGTGTGGCTCTTCCACAAAATACCACGGCCTGAGTGAGTATTTTTGCAGAAGTAGCGTTAGAAGACGTTTACAACATTTGGCTCGCCAAAGAAACTTCCATCGCTGTCCTGTTGCTATTCGGCTCTGTTGACTAATGAGTTTGCCGACCACTGCTCTAAAATGACAGACACCTCCCCCCCCCCCCACACACACACATAGTGAGCTTCCCCCCAAAATCATCTCTGCGTTCTACAGAAACTTGGGGACACGCAAGATGGTTTGTCCTCATTTTTATAACAACGGAACCAGGCAATTATATATTTAAATTTTTACCATGAGCCATAGAGACAGAAGCATCACCAAATCAGTGGGACTGATTTTTAGAGACGAATTCAGCCACGTCCCCAGCTCTCCCGCGAGAGGGGCGAGCGGGCTGCCCTGCCCACACCCCCCGGCCCCGGGATCGCCGCGCAGGCTGCTCAGGGCCCCCTCCCTGTCCTGGGCCTGAGTTTTGGGGTGCGTGGGGGCGGAGAGGGAGAGGGTGACTCCGAGAGCGCAGGGCCGGGCGGCTGGCCCCGCACAGCGCACCTGCCCGGTCCCTCGGTCCGGACGGGGTCGGGGCCGCGCAGCCCGCGGCCGCCGGCAGGGGGCGCCTTGGTCATGCATTATTCATCGCCCAGCCCTCCGCCCGCCCTCCGCCCGCCAGGCTCCCGCGGCGGCTGCGGGCTGCGCGGGGAGCGGAGCGGGAGCGGGAGCGGGAGCCTTCACAATATTGTGGCAGCTCCGGAGTGATGGCTGGGGAGGCGGCGCAGCCTTGGCGGCAGGCGGCGGGCGCTGCGGCGGGGAGGGGGCCGGTGGGGGCGATCCTGGGTCACAGGCACAAAGCGGGCTCAGACAGTCCGGGGGTGTGGTTTAGCTCAGGGCATAGTCTGTGACATCTGCCTGTCCACCCCTCCTTCCTCCTGTCTGTCCATCCCTCCTTCCTTCTGTCTGTCCACCCCTCCTTCCTCCTGTCTGTCCACCCCTCCTTCCTTCTGTCTGTCCATCCCTCCTTCCTTCCGTCTGTCCACCCCTCCTCCCTCCTGTCTGTCCACCCCTCCTTCCTCCTGTCCTTCCATCCCTCCTCCCTCCCGTCTGTCCATCCCTCCTTCCTTCTGTCTGTCCACCCCTCCTTCCTCCTGTCTGTCCATCCCTCCTTCCTTCTGTCTGTCCACCCCTCCTTCCTACTGTCTGTCCATCCCTCCTTCCTTTTGTCTGTCCACCCCTCTTTCCTCCTGTCTTTCCATCCCTCCTTCCTCCCATCTGTCCATCCCTCCTCCCTCCCACCTGTCCACCCCTCCTTCCTTCTGTCTGTCCACCCCTCCTTCTGTCTGTCCACCCCTCCTTCCTCCTGTCTGTCCATCCCTCCTTCCTCCTGTCTGTCCATCCCTCCTTCCTTCTGTCTGTCCACCCCTCCTTCCTCCCGTCTGTCCACCCCTCCTTCCTCCTGTCCTTCCATCCCTCCTCCCTCCCGTCTGTCCATTCCTCCTCCCTCCCGTCTGTCCACCCCCTCCTCCCTCCCGTCTGTCCATCCCTCCTCCCTCCCGTCTGTCCATCCCTCCTCCCTCCCGTCTGTCCATCCCTCCTCCCTCCCGTCTGTCCATCCCTCCTCCCTCCCGTCTGTCCATCCCTCCTCCCTCCCGTCTGTCCATCCCTCCTTCCTCCTGTCTGTCCATCCCTCCTCCCTCCTGTCTGTCCATCCCTCCTCCCTCCCGTCTGTCCACCCCTCCTCCCTCCCGTCTGTCCATTCCTCCTTCCTTTTTTCCCATCCGTAACCAACACCTCGGGAGCATGTGCTCTGGGCGAGGCGTAGGGGCTGTGATGGCGAGCAAGGTAGGCACGGCCCCCATCCTTATAAAACTTCATCTCCAAGTGGGGAGGGGGAGACAGAGACAGGGCCTGGACACGCGCGATCGAGAGAACCCCGGGATGTGACAAGTCCTCTGTGGGGCTGGTAGGAGGGCTTCTGTGACAAGGTGACATTTGTGCAGAGCCGTGGAGAATGGCAAGGATGAGCCTGACCTTGGCCAGGCCCTGGGCCTCTGGGGGTGCTGTGAAGGTCAACCCCCCCCCACAGACACCCCAAGAAGCAAGGAGGAGGGTGAGGCCCTCATGCGACTGAGAGGACCCCCACCCTGGCTTTCTCGGGGCTGCAGGACCCCCCCACCCCCAGGCCGAGGCAGAAGTGTGGGCGTCGGTGTTGGGGAGCAGATTCCAGGTGCCCCCTCTCCACGCCACACAGCCCTGGGTGGGGGAGCTTGGGGTTGTGGAGTCTAAGCATCTGCACCTCCAGGGGGTTTTGCCACCCCCCTCCGGCGGCCTCCCAGGCTTGTGCTGGGGGGGCAGGGGGCTCGGAGGGCGTGGGCCGGGGTCATCTCCAGCATCGGATTTCCTTTCACTGCTGCAAAGACTCCTTGACGCCTGAGTACATCAATATCCTTAATGACAGTGAGAGGAGCTGGGACTCCAGACAGCCCGGGCCCCCCCCTCCCCCCCCTGCCCGCCCCCTCCTCACCCCCTCTTCCTTCCTCCTGTTCTTCCTCCCTGTCTCCTCTCTCCACCTTTCTCCCCTCGCCCCTGCCTGTTCTCGCTCCTCTCCTTTCCTCTTTCTCCGTCCTGACATTTTTCCTCTCTTTTTTCCCCTTCTCCTTTCTCTCTGTTTTTTTTTTCTCTCTCTCTCTCCTCTCCCCCCTCCTCTTCTCTTTCTCTCCCAAGACCCCACAGCTCCTGTGTAGTCACCAACTTTCACCCTGCAGCCCGAGGGGGCCGGTCCCTCTGTCTGTCTGTCCATCCCCAGCTGGGCCCTGCCCAGGAGGGAGCAGGGGCTGGGGGCAGCGCCCACACAGGGGGCCCGGGAGAGGCGGCTGAGCCTGCATCCGACACCCAGAGGCGCAGGCCCGAGCTCGGAGCCTCTGCCCTTTGCCCAAAGGCACGGCACATGTGCCCGCCATGGCCCCACGCCATGCCGGGAAACCAAAGAGCCAAGTTTGGGTGTGGGGCGCCGCAGGAGAGGGGCGAGTTTCGGGGAGGATTTTCTGTTTTGTGTTTTTTATGGCCATCTATAATTTCGCATTTCTCCCCTCAGCCCCTGCCTCCTTGGCTCCCAGATGTGTCCCACATTGAAGAATTATCTCTCCTCCCTAGAGTGAAATAAATGCAATCAATATGAGTATTGCTCTCAGGGCCTTGAAATATTACATTAATGTTCCATGTGGTGACATTTTAGCTGGAATTTTCAAATACATTATGATGGTTCAAATTAATATTTATCAGATCAGCTTTTATATTTTGCAAAAGAGAGAGCGAGCGAGAGAGAGGAAAGGAAAGACAGAGAGAGAGCATTATTAAAATACAAAATGCAGATCAAGTCTAAAATCGATGGTCCATTTTCCCAGCACTTTCCAAGGGCTGTCTTTTGCTTTCTGGGCTTGTTTTGAAATTTATTGGTGTTTCAGGCAAATCTATCGGGCTGCGCGGGCCCCCTGGCCGGCCTCCCCGCCTGGCTCCCTCTCCCGGGGTGCAGGCCCTTCCCTTTCTGTCTTTCTCTCTTTATTATCCTGAAATGTAAATTACGACATTAGCCTGGTCCTTATTTTTTTTTTTAAACTCTCTGATGATTAAATCTGCTACACGACATCCTTGTCCTTTCTATAAATTAAATCAGCTCGGCCGAGCACCTCGAGCTCCGGGCGGCGTCTCCCGGCGGAGGCAGCAGGCGGCTGCGCGGAGGGCCGGGGCCCTGGGCGCCCTCTGCCGCGGACACGGGGGACCTTGGTGGGGGCGAGGAGGCCGCCTCCCCGGCTCCCCCTTTTCTGTAAATAAGAAATGCAGGATTGCAGGGAGGAGGCGGTGCAATCACACATTCCGCTTTATTTCAGTCACTTCCAAACTGATTACTCTGTGAAGTGGAAAATCCAGGCAGATTAATGGTTTAATTCTCTTTCTCTTTTCTTTTTGCTTTGTTCTCCCCCCCCCAGAACCCGCCTCTTCTTTTTGCATCTTTTTTCCTCTTTTCAGAGCTCCCCTCAGACAGAGAGCCAGCCGCTTCGGTGCGGTGCACGCGGAGTTGCGGCGTGGACAGGGAGCTGGCCGTTCCCCGCCGCTCCCCAGCTCTGCCGGGAGCCGCAAGGGTTAACGACGTCCACCTAGGCCTTAACTTCTTCTCTCTGATGACTTCCTATTTTCCCCTCCTCGAGTTCTGGGTGAGAGTCTGAGCTAGAATGAGCGTTTACTGCCGTGTGTGCGCGCATGCACACACACACACACACACACACACACACACACACTGACACCCCCCCCACCCAGTCGCAGGTCCCACGCGTGCACACACAAACACACACATCCACACGGCTGCACAGACCCCCCGGGAGGACCTGCATAAGGGGAGCTGCTCTCCTGACTCCTCTCGGCTGCTGATCCGGCCAAAAAGAACGACAGGAAACTTGAAAAAGAAAAGGAGGAGGGATCGATTATTCGACCTGTACTTGAACCCGACTGAAAGAGATAAAGCGGAATTTTCAATAGGTCCCCTGCCCTTTTCACCAGGAGGGAAAGAGGAGAAGAAAAACAAGAGATATTTATATGACAGCAGCTGCTGAAAATAGCATTTCAGAGCCATAAAAAAAAAAAAAAGGCAAAAAGAAATCCGATGGTAGGAAAGGCAAGAAACTCCTCGTCTGCTCCCCAAAAGGCGAAGCAGGCGGCGGGGGCCTCGGCTGGAAATGCATGCCTGCCTGCTATAGATCTGTTTGAAATTATACTTGTCATTGAGGGGGAATTTATGCTTCTATTGATCTGCAAAAGGAAAATATTAAATGGTTTGGTTTTGATCTTTCGGTGACCCCAAGGTCAAGGGTAGTAGCGGATTAGTATTCATAGAATTCATCACGGAATTGCAGCCTGCATCCACTTTATGCAAACATGCTCCAAACACGCCTGGCGAAGCAGGCAGCAAATGGCCAATGACAAGGAAAAAGCCAACAGCAGCACCCCCTCCTACGCGCTGGGACTTGCTCCCTCCCACCCCGGGATGGGGGCCGGGGGCGGGGGGACAGGAAGGAATAGCGTGGGACTGAGCAGATGGGTGGGTGAAGAAACCCGGGAATCTCACAGGCTTGCACAAAAAGCAGGGTTCGAAGATTGGGGCGAGGCTACAGGTTCAGACCCCCTCAAAACAGGGACACCGTGGGGAGCCTCGGCAGGTCCAGAGGGGCACCTCTGCCTGGAACAGGACATCGCCGGGAGGGCAGTGACCGGGCACATACGTGCACACGCGTGTGCACACGCACTCAGCCAGTGGAAACCTGGGTCTTTCCTGAAGGGGGCACAGGGTGTGCTGACCAGCAGGCTGAGAGGGACAGGCGGGCAGGAGAGGGGCCGGGCGCATGCTTGCCTAAGGCACCAGGCCCTTCTTGTGCCCAGCTGTCCACGGCCACAGAACCTGTGTCCAAACGTGTGTGCAAAGGGGCCGTGCGTGCGGCCCCGGGGGTCAGGCCACCAACACCCCCCCCCCCCCCCCGGCTCAGCACACAAGTGCCCTCTTAGCAGAGTCTGTCCCGGTGGCGAGAACATTTGGTCAGTAGCAGTCACTTGCCAACGGACTAAAAATAGCCACCACGCGTAGCCCTGCGATGGCAGGAATTCTGGCTGGTGAGCTCGCCAGGGGGCCCGTGGGGGGCACAGACCTCAGTTCCCCCTGCGGCCCCCGCAGCAGACCCCCGAGGGCGACACCACAGCGCTCAGTCTCTCTGTCTGCGCGCCGGCCTCTCCTGCCCTTCACCTGCGCTATCAGCTCCCCGAGTGCCCGCCACAGCCCGGCCAGCCGGGGGCCATAGTGTCCCACTGTACAGATGAGAAAACCGAGGCTCAGAGAGGTGACGCCTCGTGTGCTCACGGGCGAGGTTCAGTCCTGAGGCCACAGTCCACTCTCTTAACCGCCCTGCTCTAACGGCCGGCCGCAGTTTGGGGCCAATTCCAGGGTTGGTCCACATTTCAGGTTTGGGCTGAGGAGAGGGGCTTGGAGGCCTTTTTTTGGGGGGGGGGTGGTGGTGGAGGGGGGACTGGGGACCGTGGGGAGGGAGAGGTAGAGTGGCTGCAGCCCTGCCTCCGGGTCCCAGTGCAGGAGGACAGCGTCCTGCCTGTTAATCACGCTTCATTTATATGAGCCTGACTCGATCTCCTGTATATTTGAAATGGATTTAATTTTAGATCACGCACCATGGAAGGGGGCCAGTTTGGTGTAAGCAGCATTATGAATATTTTCCATAAGCGGGATATACATTATCCAGAGACAGATATATGAGCAGAGGCCCCAGGTTCCTGGCTGGGGGAAGTGGCTGCTCCCTCCGCCCCCCTCCCCACTCCCCTGCAGCCCAGGGTCACCGGGCTTCAGACAGACAGACGGAACGCTCTCTGCCACCTGCCTTTGGGTGGTGGTGGGGGTGTCTTGGCCCCATCGTTCCCTGCCCGTGAGCTCATCCCACTGACCTTGACGCTGCTGCTCCCGGTGGCTCCCGCCAAGTGCACACTTTGGAGGTGTGTGCAGAGAGGAGGAAGCTGGGTGCACAGCACCCAGGGCTGAGGCAGGCCCAGGCCCCAAACCCCCGCTGCACCCTAAGCTCTGATGGAAGCTGGTGGGGGCGCCTCCTTGCTCCTCCACGCATGGGAACAGGTCCGATCTGACCTTCTCCGGAGCTCCCCTGCCCCCCACCCGATCCTGGGCCGAGGCACCCCTTTCCCGGGGAGCACCCTTTTCGAGGGCATCGGGGCTGGAACGTGCCTCTTGGCGAAACTCACTCGCATGTCCAACCCTGCCCGCCCCTGGCTCCCTCCGTTAGTCCCACGGGACAGGTGGAGGGGGCACCTTGCATCACCACGTGGTTTCTGTCTTCCTCATGCCCCCCACGCACCTCAGGGTCCCCACTCCTGTTGGCTCCGCTCCAGCCTCCGCACCTGGGAGCCCGGCATCGCGTGTTCTACAGAATGAGGAAACTGAGGCTCAGGAAGTGGTGACGTTCGTATACACACGTGAACCTTTCCTCTCCCTCTCCCCTCACACCTGCCCCGCCCCCCTCCCCATCGAGGTTCCCAGGCTACATGTGCCCCGGGTGCCCCCACCATCCCCAGCACGGACCCACCCCCACTGTGCTCTCAAGGCTGCCGCCTCTCTCCGCCACCCCGTCCCCCGGTCCCAGGTGCCGCCATCTCTCCTGGAGCCCAGCAGGGGCCTCCTGGGGGTCCCCGTGCCCCCTGCCCTGTGGCCGGAGAGACCTGGTATCCTGCAGCGCGGTTATGCTGTAACCCCCCCTGCGGCACTCCCGGCATCGAGTCCCCAATCCAGACGCCGGCCCAGGAGGCTCCTCAGGGGTGGGGTCCTGCTGACTCCCCCAGGGCCGCCCCCCCCCCCCCAGCTCCGTCGCCTGCCTCCCTGGCCTTTCAGGCTCTGTCCCTGCCACGGGCTGCGTTCCCTCCATCACAGGACCTTGACACAGGCGGGCCCCTCTGCCTGGACCACTCCCATCCCACGCCACCTGGCTGGGCATTCCCGTCTGCCCCCAGCTCCACCTCACTGCCCAGGGAGACCCCTGGTCACACCCACTTCCCCAGGCCCGTCTAAATCAAGCCCCACTTTGGCCTTTGCAAACCCTGCAACATAAGGAGGTATTTGGGGTGTGATTATCTATACCCTGCAGGCAAGACCCTGGGCGTGCGGGGAGCCACGTCATGGGCAGGTGCCCGGCAAACGTCTTCACCGGCGTCCACACACCCATGGTTCCTCCATCGACTCGGAGCATAACGCTGCCACCACCCGCCCCAGCCTGCGCCGCAGCCTCTCAGAGCGGCATGCCGGGCTCCCCCAGTCTCTGGTAATTTAAGGTTTTGTGAATTGTAATAACCCCCCTCCTCCCCAGATCACTGGGGACGGGCCTCCATGTCAGCCCAGGGCCAGGGGGGCTGAAAGGTAACTGCTAATGGTTGCCTGGAGAAGACAAAGCCAACCTGGTGACTGGGGTGGGGCTCTCCCCTCCCCCCCCCGCCCCGTGTGCCTCCTGGTACAGGAGCTTGGGCTGGGGGGTGGGGCTGTGGGGGGCAGCGGGGCCGGGGCTGGGAGCCAGGTGGGAACATTTGAGGGACTGTGGAGTCCACAGGCCATAGTAGAGGAGAAGATGGGAGGGGCTGGGGGGCCAGTCTTGAGGGCTTGACTAGGGACAGATGCCCTGGAAAGAGGTGGGGTGGGGGGTGGGACCCGGGTGGGGGACCCTCTTTTTTCTCACTCCCTCTTCTTCCTCCAATTCTTCCTGCTCCACCAGGGGACGGGCTACTCTGCTCTTCCCTGGGACCAGAGGTGGTGACCCAGGAGACGGGGAATCTGGGAGAATGGGGAGGCAGGACTCTCACCAGCCCTGCTTCTGCCCCCACGACCTACGTGACAGTCAACACGCCACTGAACCCCTCTGAGCCTTGGTTTCTTCATGTTGAAAAGTCTGCTGCCGCTAGTGTCGACCTGTAGGTTGTCCTCTATAGTAAAAGAGACAATACACCCACGAAAACTGTGGGGTGCTTCGTACATGTAGGTCTTCAACCAGTTAACTTGCTTCTGACGTTCTCAAAAATCTGCTACCCTGCCGTGGGAAGGCCCAGTCTGTGATGAGGTATTGCCTGGGACTCCTGGCTCCTTACCTGGAGGAGAGGTGTTGCCAGGGTGAAGGGGGGGTCTGGAAGCTCACACGTCACTCCCTGCGAGGCCTCCACCGCCTCCCTGTTCATCTCCGTGGCCGCGTGCTCTTGCCTCCTCCTCTGAGCTGATCTCAGCTGGGAACTAAATATTTGGGTTTTTGCTCGTCTGTCCCTTTCTAGAAGAGTTTATCAGGGCACCTGGAGCCGTGCCGGGCACATAGTAGGTGTTCAGTGAGTATTTACTGAGTGATCAGATGAGGCGCCTGCAGAAAAGTGGGCTCAAAGGGTATGTGGAGGGTGGTTCCAGGCAGGCTGCGGGGGGGCGGTCTCTGGGGCCCATCTTCCCTTTGTCTGGGGCCTCAGGAGCAAGCCCTGTCCTCCCCAGGGTGTCCTCCTCCCCCCCTCCCCGTCACCGGAATGGACTGCTCCACCTCCTGTGGTTTCAGGAGCTGGTAAGAGGGGCTGATGGAGAACTGGGGGCCGCTAAACTTGGGGTGGGGGCAGGGCCCTTTCTAGGCTGGGTGCCCCGGGGTCCCCTTCCAGGCTCTGCCGTCTTGGCCTGCCCCCGGCGGGCCAGGTGTCTGGGCCCCTCACCTCTGAGCAGCCTCTCCTGGCCCCGAGGGCGGATTCGGCAGAGGCCTGGCGTCCCTCCTCGGAGGCTGCAGCCCTGCGCAGAGAGCTGCCCCAGCCTTCTCGGTGGGTTCCTAGGGCGCTGGGCACGGCCGGGAGCTCGCTAAGTGGCCAAGGATGACGCTGAAGAGACTCTGGCAGTGCCCCTCCCTGAGCCACAGCCCCCCCGCACGGTCTGCTGGGTGCAGAGTTACCCAGCTCTCACACCCACTTCTAGCTCATGCCGAGAGGCGTCTGAGCCGGGCCAGCCTGTGCCCAGGGCGGGGGAGGTGTGTGGGTCCTCACGGGCCACGGGGCCCCGAGCCACTCCAGAGAGCCGCACCCCACGGAGTCCCAGCCAGGGCCAGGCTGAAGCGAGGCTGAGGGAGAAAATGGGCCCTGCCGTGTAGGTAGGCCGTGGGTGGGGGTTGACAGAGAGCCAGAGGGAGTGGGGGCGCCAGGGAGCCAGACACAGAGCTGGAGAGGCAGGGAGAGGAGGGCGAGGAGAAGGGGGAGACACAACAGCAGGCAGATTTGTCTAGAGAAAGGGAGGGAGGAGAGGAGCAGAGCGGAGAACGCGGGGGACAGACTCAGGCTCAGAGGTGACAGAGACGAGGAAGGGGGCGGAGAGAGGCTGTGAGAGTCGCTGAGACAGAGACACACGCTGAGCGCCCCGAGGGGAGCTGGTGAGGAGCCTGCGCTGGTGCCGGGCGGTGTGTGCGGGTCGGCCCTCCGGGCACACGGCTAGGCACGGAGCGCTGCGGCCACCTGCTGAATTCAGTGGAAAACCGGGAGGTGGGGGGCGGGTGTCCTCCCATGTCTGCGGTCACATGTGCCGCGCGTGCCCCGTGTCAGCGTGTGGTGGTGCCCAGGAGCAGAGCTCAGTTTCCCCTCGGCTGTCCTCACGCCCCTCAGCCAGGACTTGTCTCCCGACTGCCCGGCCAGTGGGCTGCAGGCCGGTGGTGGCCGGCCCCACACGCCCTTTCCCGGGGAGGGGAGGGCAGGGGAGGGGAGGGGAGGGGAGGGGAGGGCAGGGGAGGGGAGGGAAGGGCAGGGGAGGGGAGGGGAGGGGAGGGCAGGGGAGGGGAGGGGAGGAGAGGGCAGGGGAGGGGAGGGGAGGGGAGAGGGGTGGGGGAGGGCAGGGAAAGGGAGGGAAAGGGGAAAGCAGGGGAGGGGAGGGGAAAGCAGGGGAGGGGAGGGGAGGGGAGGGGAGGGGAAAGGAGGGCAGGGGGAGGGGAAAGGAGGGGAGGGGAGAAGAGGGGTGGGGAGGGAAGGGAAGGGGAAGGAGAGGGGAGGGGAGGGGAGGGGAGGGTGCTGTTAGCAGCGGGGCCAGGCCAGCAGGGAAAGTGAGCCATAACGGGTCATTTCTCCCAGGCGCTGTTCACTTGACACGCTCCGCCCCAGAAGCCACCTGTTGAGCCATCAGTCACCCAGGAAAACAGCTTTCCCGAAACCAGGAATGGGACAGGCAGTGCCGGTGGGGGTGGGCACAGGGACCACCCCTGGTCAGGGCAGGGGCAGGTTAGGGGCTTGCATCTGGCTTCTGAGGGCCCCCGAGCCTCCCCCCAAAACCCCGATTTGGCACCGACATGGTACATTAAGGGGCTCCGGGAGAGTGGGGGCTCCGGGAGAGTGGGGGCTCCGGGAGAGTGGGGGCTCCGGGAGAGTGGGGGTTCAGAAGTGCCCAGCCTGGGGTGGAGGAAGAAGAGCCTTCTCCAGGGTGGCATCGCGAGTGCTGAGCCCGGAGAAGCTGCCCCGGGGGCTGTGTCTCCCCCCGGGGGCGGGGGACGGGGCAGCGGTGGGTGTGGGTGCAGGTGGCACCAAGGCCAGGCTGGGCCTCGGGGGCAGGCAGGGCGGCCGGGGCCGGGAGGGGCCTGGCTCGGAGGCCGGCTTGGGGCTCTGCCCGGCGGCGGCTGCCCTGCCCGCCTCGCCAGCTCGTTAATTTCATCGTTTAGCCTGTTTACGGTGCTCCCAGTTGCTGTTGCTTTTATAAACAAGCATTTTGGTGACCTTCCCCTCCGGACGTCAGCTCCGCAAGAATCCCGAGCCCTGAACATTTATAAATAAGCCTTCTCTCAAGTTCCACAACAGGTGTGGCCTCCCCCCGCCCCCTCCGCCGTCCTGTCCGAAAACCCAGCAGTTTCAACAAGCCACGGGAAGCCGCCCGGCCCGTCTTAAAGGCGTCGAGTGGAGGCCACGAGTGGAGGCATCGAGTGCGAGGGGGCTGGCCCTCCTCCGCCGCTGCCTCCCCCAGGCTGAGGGTCCCAGAGGGGAGGGCCAGGCAAGGAGGCGGGCAGTTGAACCCCTGACCCCACTTTCCCAAACACCCGGGCCCAGAGGCTGTGGTGTGAGGCGTGTATCCGAGCTGGGCTTCCCCACTTCAGGCAAATGTCACCAAGCTGCTCCCTGCCCCTCCAAAGTCTGCTCCCCATTTTCTGCCCCGCCCCCGACCCCACTAGGGGGTCTAGTTGCTGCCCCCTCTTCTTTCCTGCCAAAGGCTCTCAGATTCATGACTTACAACATTTCAGACATTTATTTCACACGCATTCGCGTTCGTTTAGTCAACAAGTATTTCTCGAGCTCCTCCGTGAGCCAGGCTGGGGCAGGATATGCTGCCGGAGGGCTCAGCCCTGCCCCCCAAGAGCCCATCCTCCAGCGACGCGGACAGAACAGCAGTGGGACGAATGGGTGGGCGCCGAGGCCCCCGACCTCAGTGGGCATCACAGGTCCTGGAAGCCGAGGGCGGCCTCTCAGCCTGGACGTGGGGGTAGGCAATTCCCGGAGGGGCTGGCCTGGAGCCGTCGCCGTGGAGGTGTCCGGAGGAAAACCGTTCCCGTAAAGGGACAGAGCAGGGCCCAGAGGCGGCCGGGAGCACCGCCCACGGAGAGGCTGAGAGCCCACGGGCAGCGCTCAGGGTTCGGTCTGGCGGGGGCTCGGGCTTCGGCAGGAGTGGCAGGGAAGGAAGGACTCCTAATACCACCGTCCACAGGCTCAGCCCCGGCCAGCAGGGGTCGGGCCTGTGGCAACTGGTCCCTCGCGGGGGAATGGGCTTTAAAAGGGGCTCTTCTTGGTCACGTAAGGTGACAAGATGCTGGAGGCAGTGTAGGCTAGAGACGATGAAGGTGGTGCTGACCGAGATAGATGAGGAAGACTGGGAAGGTGATGACGACGATGGTACAGTGAAGATGGGGCGGTAGAAGGTGATGTGGATGTCGGTAAGGATAACGATGGCGATGATGCGGTGGTGATGGTGGTGGTGGTGGTGTTGGTGGTGGTGGTGGCAGTGGTATGGATGGTGATGGTGGTGATGGCGGTGATCACAATCACAGTGGTTGTTGTGGGAGGGTGTTCACGGTGGTCGTGGTGATCATGGTTGTGTTGTTGATTATGGTGGTGCTCATAATGATGGTGGTGGTGATGATGGCAGTGGTATGGAGGGTGATGATGGTAATGGTGATAATAGCAATGGTAGTGGTGGTGGTGGCAGTGGTATTGATAGTGATGATGATGATGGTGGTGATGGCAGTGGTATGGATGGTGATGGTGATGGTGGTGGTGGCAGTGGTATGGATGGTGATGGTGGTGGTGGTGGTGGCGGCAGTGGTATGGATGGTGATGGTGATGGTGATGATGGCAGTGGTATGGATGGTGATGGTGGTGGTGATGATGGCAGTGGTATGGATGGTGATGGTTATGGTGGTGGTGGCAGCGGTATGGATGGTGATGGTGGTGGTGGTGGTGGCAGTGGTATGGATGGTGATGGTGATGGTGGTGGCGGCAGTGGTATGGATGGTGATGGTGGTGGTGGTGGCGGCAGTGGTATGGATGGTGATGGTGGTGGTGGTGGCGGCAGTGGTATGGATGGTGATGATGATGGTGATGATGGCAGCGGTATGGATGGTGATGGTGATGGTGATGATGGCAGCGGTATGGATGATGATGGTGATGGTGGTGATGGCAGCGGTATGGATGGTGATGGTGATGGTGATGATGGCAGCGGTATGGATGATGATGGTGATGGTGGTGATGGCAGTGGTATGGATGGTGATGGTGGTGGTGGTGGTGGCAGTGGTATGGATGGTGATGGTGGTGGTGGTGATGGCAGCGGTATGGATGGTGATGGTGATGGTGATGATGGCAGCGGTATGGATGATGATGGTGATGGTGGTGATGGCAGCGGTATGGATGGTGATGGTGATGGTGGTGGTGGCAGCGGTATGGATGGTGATGGTTATGGTGGTGGTGGCAGCGGTATGGATGGTGATGATGATGGTGGTGATGGCAGTGGTATGGATGGTGATGGTGACGGTGGTGGTGATGATGGCGGTGATCACAGTGGTTGTTGTGGGAGGGTGTTCATAGTGGTCGTGGTGATCATGGTTGTGGTGTTGAATATGGTGGTGCTCATAGTGATGGTGGTGGTGATGGTAGTGGTATGGAGGGTGATGGTGGTGGTGGTGATGGTGGTGGCAGCGATGGTAGTGGTGGTTGTGCTAGCAGTAATGGTGGTGGTGATAATAGCAATAGTAGTGGTGGCGGTGGCAGTGGTATTGATAGTGATGATGATGATGATGATGGTAGTGGTGGCAGTGGTATGGAGGGTGATGGTGATGATGATGATGGTAGTGGTGGCAGTGGTATGGAGGGTGATGATGATGATGATGATGGTAGTGGTGGCAGTGGTATGGAGGGTGATGGTGATGATGATGATGGTAGTGGTGGCAGTGGTATGGAGGGTGATGGTGATGATGATGATGGTAGTGGTGGCAGTGGTATGGATGGTGATGATGATGATGGTGGTGATGGCAGTGGTATGGATGGTGATGGTGACGATGGTGGTGATGATGGCGGTGATCACAGTGGTTGCTGTGGGAGGGTGTTCATGGTGGTTGTGATCATGGCTGTGGTATTGATTATGGTGGTGCTCACAGTGGGGGTGATGGTGATGATCGTGGTGGTTGTGATGGTGATGGTGGTTATGGTGGTGATGATAATGGTGGTTATGGTGGTAGTGATCATGGTGGTGGTGATGGTAATGGTGATAATAGTGGTGGTGGTGATGGTGATGGCAGTGGTATTGGTAGTGATGACGATGGTGGTGGTGACGGTGGTGGTGATGATGGTTTTGCTGGTAGTGGTGGTGATGGTAGTGGTATTGATAGTGATGATGATGATAATGATGATGGTGATAGCAGTAGTATGGATGTGGTAATGATGGTAATGGTGATAATAATGATGGTGGTGGTGGTGATGGTGGGGGCAGTGGTATTAATAGTGATGATGATGATGACGATGATGGTAGTGGTGGCAGTGGTATGGATGGTGATGGTGACAGTGGTGGTGATGATGGTGGTGATCACAGTGGCTATTGTGGGAGGGTGTTCATGGTGGTTGTGATCATGGTTATGGTGTTGAATATGGTGGTGCTCACATTGGCAGTGATGGTGATGATCGTGGTGATTGTGATGGTGATGGTGGTTATGGTGGTGATGGTAGTGGTGGTTATGGTGGTAGTGATCATGGTGGTGGTGATGGTAATGATGGTTTTGCTGTTGTTGGTGGTGGTGGCAGTGGTATGGATGGTGATGGTGGTGGTGATGATGGCAGTGGTATGGATGGTGATGGTGATGGTGGTGGCGGCAGTGGTATGGATGGTGATGGTGATGGTGGTGGCGGCAGTGGTATGGATGGTGATGGTGATGGTGATGGTGGCAGTGGTATGGATGGTGATGGTGATGGTGGTGGTGGCAGTGGTATGGATGGTGATGGTGATGGTGATGGTGGCAGTGGTATGGATGGTGATGGTGGTGGTGGTGGCGGCAGTGGTATGGATGGTGATGGTGGTGGTGATGGTGGCAGTGGTATGGGTGGTGATGGTGATGGTGGTGGTGGCAGTGGTATGGATGGTGATGGTAGTGGTGGTGGCAGTGGTATGGATGGTGATGGTAGTGGTGGTGGCAGTGGTATGGATGGTGATGGTAGTGGTGGTGGCAGTGGTATGGATGGTGATGGTGGTGGTGGCAGTGGTATGGATGGTGATGGTGGTGGTGGCAGTGGTATGGATGGTGATGGTAGTGGTGGTGGCAGCGGTATGGATGGTGATGGTAGTGGTGGTGGCAGTGGTATGGATGGTGATGGTGGTGGTGGCAGCGGTATGGATGGTGATGGTAGTGGTGGTGGCAGTGGTATGGATGGTGATGGTGGTGGTGGCAGTGGTATGGATGGTGATGGTAGTGGTGGTGGCAGTGGTATGGATGGTGATGGTAGTGGTGGTGGTGGCAGTGGTATGGATGGTGATGGTGATGGTGGTGGTGGCAGTGGTATGGATGGTGATGGTGGTGGTGGTGGCGGCAGTGGTATGGATGGTGATGGTGGTGGTGATGGCGGCAGTGGTATGGATGGTGATGGTGATGGTGGTGGTGGCAGTGGTATGGTGGTGATGGTGATGGTGGTGGTGGCAGTGGTATGGATGGTGATGGTGATGGTGGTGGTGGCAGTGGTATGGATGGTGATGGTGATGGTGGTGGTGGCAGTGGTATGGATGGTGATGGTGGTGGTGGTGGCAGCAGTGGTATGGATGGTGATGGTGGTGGTGATGATGGCGGCGGTGGTGGTGGTTGTGATGGTGAAGGTGATGATGGGGGCTGTGCTGGTGGTGCTGGTGTTTTGGTTATAGTAGTGATGATAGTATTGGTAGTCATGGTGATGGTGGTAGAGTTTGTGGTGGTCATGAGGGCAGTGACATGGCGGTAGTTGTAATGTGGGGGGTTGGTGTCTGTGGTAAGGCTGGTGACGTGGTAATGACAATGGTGGGGATCACTAATCACCATCTGATGGCGGTTGGATCCTACCAAAGGGAGTATTTCCCTCCGTGAGGCGCAAGGCAGGAAGCTGGTAGATCCCAACTGTGTCTGTCAGGGGCCATCGAGCTCACATTTAGATTTACATGTCAGGTGTGAACACCAAGGGAAGGATGAAAGGAGGCAAGGAACAAAGGCCTTGCCCAGGAGGAATGAGCTCAGGACAGAGCCGGGCTTTAGGGCCCCGGGCCAGAGCCGTGTCTGTCACCAGGGGCTTGCGGGAGAGTTTCCTATTGCCTAGGGCCCGGCGCCCATCAGCCTGGGCTTTGCGGCCCGGGACTCTGCAGAGCCTCAGCTCTCGGTGGACAAAGCAGGAGCCGTGGCTCCTGTCCTGTGGTTCGCGTTTAAAAACTCCCTCCCTTCTCTCTCATAAAACCCACAGCAACCCTGTGAGTGGGACGCCGTGATCGCTTTACCGATGAGGCGCTCCGCCTGGACCCGCTCTCTGTCCTCTTAACTCTGCCTCGCCTCCGGCCAGCACGGGGTCGCCTCCAGAAGCTTCCCTGACCGCCCCGATGGGCTCCACCACCTCCCCCGGGATGGCCTGGTCATCTGTCTTCATACACAATTAAACCCATTATGAACCTGCCCAGGGCCATGGCCCATTTTCCCTGCAGCCCTGCCACCGGGCGGGCACGGGCCTGGCTCAGAGGGTGCCTGCCAAGAAGATGCTGGCTTTCCTGACCTCGGTCACAGGCTGACTCAAGGGCCCCTCGGTGGCCCCCTGCGCCGGCCCCCAGAGCTGGCACCTCACCCAGCTCTCACGTGGGCTCAGGCTGGGCCTCGAGGGAGAGGACGGGATGTGGGCGGGTCTGGCTCAGCTGCCAGCCCGGGGCCGGCGGAGGGAGGCTGCGGGGCCGGGAATGTGACAGCCGTGTGGCTCCTGTGGGCTGAGCCCCTTTTAATGCTCCGACCGTCTGTCCCGAGGGGCTGGCTAATGGCTGCCTGGGCACCGTGACTTTAACAGCATCAGACCCCTCCCAGCCGGGCCTGCCCTTGACTTGTCCCTCTCCCCAGGGGCTGGGGGCTCCCCAGGGGCCTGCTCTGGAAGAGTCAGCCAAGCTCTGGGGGCCGAGGGCTGGCTTCTGGCCAGCAGACCCGACAAGCAGGTGAGGGAGGGCTCCCTGTGCCCTGTGGGTGGGAGGGGGGCGGGGTGGGGGGGCACTGCTGAGCCACTGGCTGTGAACCCCCCACCTCTCCAGGTTCCGGACGGACAGATCAGAGTCCTCCCTACTTCCTGTCCCTGAACTGCTTGCTGGCGAGGACGGATTTATACTGTTCTCCTTAGACCCTTTGAAGGGAAGGAAGTCTATGAAAATACAAGCGGGTGATCTCATTGTTATTGGTGATAACAATGAGGTAGGGCCCCTCGCCGTTGGCACCAGGTGTAGAGTCACAAGAACAAAGCGCTTTCACACGGAGGGGAGCCGCAGAGCCATCGCGAGGGTGCACGGGGCAGTAATATCCTACCCAATAAAGAGGGAATATGCAAATTGGCAGTTACACCCTCACGAAGATGATGGTGCCATAGCCACAGGACGGTGGCCCCCGCTCCCTGCAGCCCCTCCAGAGTCCCACAGTCCTTTCAGCCCAGCTGGGGAGGGCAGCAGGTGCACAGTGTGGCTGGGCCCACCTTCAGCCCCCCAGCAGCCCAGGGCCGGTCCGAGGTGCAGGCAAGCCTCAGATGTCGGCCGCCCAGCCGCCCAGGACTACCTGAGGCTCAGGGTAACCAGGCCCGGCTGAGGCTTGTGCTGCAGGCAGTGGCAGCAGCAGAGGTGTGATGGGGACATCGCCTTTCCTCTGATCACTGGGTCCCCTCTCACCCCTGAGGGCTCCCAGACTGTGAGAGGGGGCAGGCCGGGCTGAGGGACCCCCCCCCCCCCCGCATCCAGTGCATGAATTTCCATGCACCAGGCCTCTAGTAGTAACAGAAACAGCACCACCGGCTGCAGCTCTGCTCCAAGCCAGGCACAGGCCACAGTGGGTGGTCCTGGCCTACGGGCCTCCTGAGGCTCAGACACCCTCCCCCTGGAAGGTCTCCCGCGTGGGGATTCTGGGGAGGTCATCCCCGCCACCTCCCAGCCTCAGTTCTCTGGAGTTGGCATCTGGATGAGAGTGGAGGGAGGACCCTCTTCCCAGTGTCCTGCTGGGGAAACTGAGGCTCGGAGAGGAGCAGTGGGCAGTAGGTAAACAAGCCCAGAGCTCAAGCCCTGCTGTGCATCAAAGTCCCTGTGGGACCTCCGTGGGCCCCTCCCCTAGTGTGGTCCGTAGTCCCTCCCACCTTTAACGGGGAAGGCATGGGGGTAGGGATTGGGGGGGGGGGGGATGAGTGCTGTCCCAGGTGCTGGAGGCACCTCGAAGCAGGGACCAAGGCAAGCCCTGCCTTCAC
>CM050508.1:207253369-207290869 GCA_027563665.1 Antrozous pallidus
AAAAGAAAAGTAAAGAAGAAGAAGAAGAAGAAGAAGAAGAAGAAGAAGAAGAAGAAGAAGAAGAAGAAGACAGTGTGAGAATGACCCTTATTTGAAAAGTAAAAAAAAAAAAAAGTGTGAGAAAGATCTTTATATGAAAATCTCTATCCTGTCAGAGCCTGGGGCGCACCGTGGGACCCAGAGTCAAGTCCCTGCCCACCCACATGTGCTTCAAAATCGCAGGACACCCAGACCCGGCCAGCTCCATTCCTGTCAAGCCCCACCGGGCAGGGGCGAAGCTTCAGATCCCCCGGCCTGGCACCAGGGCGGGAGGTGTGGCCTGAGGTCCCCCGTCAAGCCCCACCAGGCAGGGAGTCCCGGCCTGAAGCTCACCGCCCTGACGCCACACAGCCTCAGGTCCCTGCTGATTGGTGGTTATATATCACAGCCTGATGACCATTTGCATATTAGCCTTCTGTTATTAGGATTACTGTGTCCCTGGTGCCTAAAACAGTGATTGGACTTCCGCTTTTGACATGACTGTATCAGGACTGGATCTGTCCTCTCACCTGAAAATACTAGAAAACTGGATTTTCTTGAATCTATGAAATCTATTAAACCATGGTTTACAACATGGGCAACAGGTAGCATGAGCAGGGATCCCCAAGGGAAAGAAAAGAAATGAGGCAAGTCCTGCCTTCACCCCCAGCTTACCGCCCAGAGAGAGACGTGCCAGGTCAGAGCACAGGGAAGGCAGGAGGAAGCCAAGGAGAGCCTGGAGGTCTCACCAGGTTGAGGCAGAATCTGGGGTTCAGGGAGGCCAAGTGCCTGGACTTTGTGGGGTGAACACTGAAGAGGAAGACTGCCCAGAGAATGCGTGCTGAGCTGTGAGGAGAGGTTCCCTCTCACACCCGCCGGAGTGGAGCGACCCCCCACCACCTGGGGCACCAGGCAGAGGCCTGGGAGGGGCCGAGTGAACCCAAGGCTGCTCTGAACCGACGCCAACAAAGCTGAAAGCAAGTCTTCCCGATGGTATCAACGCAATTCCATGTCACCTAGCAGTGTCTTGGGACAAAGCCAGCAAGAGTTAAAGGAATACAACCAAATCCAGCCCTCAACAATGTAAAATTCGAAATGTTGGTTGAACAAATTAGTACTTGGATGGTGGATGGTGGGAGCCAAGTTTCTCGTGATTGAAGAGGGAGATTACAGATAAGCAAGAAGAGGGAGTTAGAATGAACTCTAAGTCAGAGCTGGAAACATCAGTATGAATTAGTATTTAGTGTAATGGGGATACAGGTGGAGAGGTGCAGAAGTAGTTGTAAGTATGTTTGTACAGACGGGGTGTGTCAGCTGAGAGGGCCTAGAAGCAGTGACACCCTAGTAGGAATAAGCACCCCTATCCAGATCTTTATTTTTAATACCATTCTCCATTAAAGGGGAAACAGAAGATTTTATGACAAAGTAGGGATAATAGAAGATGAGCCAGCCTGTCTTGTAGTACTGCAAATAAGGAAGCGCTCCAAAAACAAAAGTATGGGGCATGTCAAAGGGATGCAGAAACCAACCTGAATGAGCTACAGTAGCCAAGATGGAACAATCTATACTAATAAAAGGGTAATATGCTAATTAGAGTGGGTAGACCGGACATCATTCCTGATGTCCTTTTTGACAAAGCCAGGGCCTGGGCAAAGCCACCTGGGGTCCCGGATGTCTGCAACTGGCCCAGGCCATGCTGCCCAGGGTCCCAGGTGCCTGTGGTCAACCTGGGCTGGCTGGGTCCCAGGTGTGGGGGCAGAGGCAGAGGCAGAGGCAATTAGGGGCGACCAGGCAGGCAGGTGAGCAGTTAGGGGCTATCAGGCAGGCAGGCGAGTAGTTAGGGGTGATCAGGCAGGCAGGCAGGCAGGCAGGCAGTTAGGAGCCAGTGGTCTGGGATTGTGAGAGGGACATCCAGCTGCCAGTTTAGGCCCTGCAGGATCGGGCCTAAACCGGCAATTGGACATCCCCCAAAGGGTCCCAGATTGTGAGAGGTACAGGCTGGGCTGAGGGATCCCCTTCCCCCACATGAATATCATGCACTGGGCCTCTAGTTTGTATAATAAAATAGTCTAGTATGGAATTATAATCCAAATAAATATATGAGTCCATTCTGATATAAATGTAAGATTGAATAAATAAAGGATGTAAGAACAGGTAAATCTTTCTTAACAAAGAACTCCCCAAAATATATGTAGATATTCCTCCTACAGGTGGTAAAGCTTAATCTCCATCCCCTGAGTGTTGGATAGACTTAGTGACTTGCTTCCAAACGCTAGAATAGGAAAAGAAAAAGATAGTAAACTTAAAGTGGATTAACTTAACAAACACCCCCTAACTAAGGGATGAAGGTTAACATCACAGAGATGCCATGTGGCTATGATCTAACCCACAGCATCATGTGACAGGAAGGGCACTTGCCCTTGGTGGTGTTTTTCCAAGACACATAACTCTACTATCACGAAAAACAAACAGAAATCCAGCTTGGGGGATATTCTATAGCAGCAGTCACCAGCCTTTCGGACCTCACAGACCACCAGGGGTCCCGGACCACCGGTTGGCAACTGCTGTTCTATAGGATACCTGGCTAATACTCCTCAAAACTGTCAAGGTCATGAAAAATAAGAAGAGACTAAGAAATTGTCACAGACCAAAGGATATTGGAGGGAGTTGGGGTCAGAGTGGGGGGAGGAGGACACGACAATTAAATACAATGTGATATTCTGGATTAGATCCTTGAATAGAAAGAGGACTTTAATGGGAAAAACTGGTGAATGCCAAATACAGTAAGTTTAGTTGATAATAACGTACCAGTAATGTCAGTTTCTTAGTTTTGACAAATGTACATGGTAATGTAAGATATTGATCATGCGGAAACTGAGTATGGAGCATATGGGAGTCTGTACTATCTTTGCAATTTTTTTTGGTAAATCTAAAATTATCCCAAAATAAAAAGCTTATTTAAAAATGTCCAGCACCCATTAAAAATTACCAAGTAAGCAAAGGAGAAAAATATGACACATAACCAAGAGAAAAATCAATCAATAGAGGTAGATCCAGAAATGTCACAAGGACATTTTGAACAACTATCATTCATACACCTTTTATATTCAAGAAGGCAGAGGAAAGCATAGACATAAGAATAAAGAAAAATATAAGAAGGACTCAAACTTCTAGAGATGAAAATACAATATGTGAAATGAAAAATGCAACGAATTTTAGACACTGTTGAAACAAATACCAGCAATCTTAAAGTCACAGCAACAGAAACGATCTAAAATGAAATTCAGAGGGACATAAAAAGACAGGGGGAGGCCCTAATAGAGCCCCAGTGACTGGTGGAACCTCAAGAGGTCTAACACATGTATAATTCAGTCCCAGCAGGAGATGGTGGGAAAAAATATTTGAAGAAATGTTGGCTTAAAAATGTCAGACTTCGATGAAAACTTTATGCCCACAAGTCCAAAAAGTCTCATGAGCCCCAAACAGAAGAGACCCAAAGAAAAACCACATCTAGGAACAGCAGAGTCAATTCGCTGAAAACCGGTTTGTAATGAAAGACCAGGCCTTGGCCCAAATAGTCTGTAAGTGTTTGTCAAATATCGAAATGAATGAAATTAACACATGTAGAGAATGTCACATTAAAGCTATGGGGAAAAGTAAGACGGGATAAGGGGGAAGGGTGTGCCAGGTCCAAAAGAAGGAAGTTTCTCATGGGGTGGCTCTAATAACACGCCACTTGAGCAGAGCCGAAAGGAGGCGAGGAAGCAAGCTGCTTGGGTGTCTGCGGACAGAGATCCAGGCAGAAGGACAGAGTGTTCAGAGGCCCTGAGAAGAGGCCAGGGCTGGTTGGTTTAAGACCGTGGTCAGCAAACTGCGGCTCTTGAGCCACATGCGGCTCTTTGGTCCCTTGAGTATGGGTCTTCCACAAAACACCACGGCCTGGGTGAGTTATTTTGAAGAAGTGGCGTTAGAAGAAGTTTAAAAAATTTGTCTCTCAAAAGAAATTTCAATGGTTGTCCTATTGATATTTGGCTCTGTGGACTAATGAGTCTGCCGACCACTGGTTTAAGGAAGAGCAAGCCAACCAATGTCACTAGAGTGAGTAGGGAGAGGGGAGTAGACGAGGCGGGACTATATGGATAATGTACAGAGCTTAGCTTTTACACTGGTGAGGTGGGCGTTATGGGGGGCCCGAGGAGAGGAGTGATCTGAATACGGTTTTAGGGGTTCACTCTGGACCATAAGGGGCAAGATCAGAAGTAGGGAGACTGCTTATGAGCCCATTGCAACAATCAGAGAGGGAAACAATTTGGACAGGGCAGCACCCAGGGGAATGGCGAGTGTGGTCGGAGTCTGGATATTTTTTGAGATAATCCAGATTTACCAAGAGGTTGGATGTGGGGTGTGGACAAGGAAGACTGGAAAGCTTTTGGCCTGGGTGGGTAGCAGAATTGAGTTACCATTTATAAGAAGGGAGGGCTTCATGATGAACAGGCTTGGGTGGGGTGAGATCAGGGATAGCAAAGGTACAGCCATCTCCTCCGTCACCATGGCAGACATCACTAATGGATCACCCACTCTTCCTCAGTGATCTCAGATACGGACTCAGAATTCTCTTCAACCCAGTGCTCACAATAGCTTTCCTTAATAATCCACATAGGAGGGAACAGGTGTAGCAGTTCAGAGTTAGAGCTGGGGCGCCTGATTCTCTGGGTTCAAATCCTGGCTCCACCTCTAAGTAGCTTATGACGTTGGCCCAGTTCTCCCATTGCTGTGCACTTCAGTCTCCTTATTTGTTCTAAATTTCCATTCTTTACTACATTAAATGGGTAACACTTGGCACTTACTGAGATTTTTACAAAGATTAGATGAGAGTGTATGAAAAGCCCTCCACACAGTTCCTGGAACATAGCGAGGGCCCCATAAATGGTGGTGGCACAGGCCACCATGATTGTCTGCGGCTTCACCAGGTCTCTGCCTGAGGAGGGGCCCGGGAAGAGGGGTGCAGGGACTGAGGGGACTCAGGGCCAAGGGCTCAGTTTATCTCTGCCCCATAAGTCCCCGTTGGGCTTTCTGGAGAGGCTGCATGGGCCCGGATGAAAACTCACCCATTTGTGGGCAGAGGGAGCAGTCGCTGAAATACAAGAAGTCCCTGCTGAAAAATGTCCCCGCTGTGAGCACTGCTGGGCGGATTAGCTGGCATTCCTTCTCCTCCATTGAGCGGAGTCGCAAGCTAATAAATATTTCAGAATTGGCTGTATTCAATCCAGCCCTTGTCCCGTTTGACGTCTGCTCTCTCAGCTTTCAGGAGGAGACAGGTGCAGAAGGATGAAAAGGGATTTAATTACTAAACATCCCCAACTCCCGATATGCAAACACATGCTGTACTCCACACACACCTACCGCACACGGTCACGCGCTCCCCGTGCACTCGTACACAGGTCCCCATGGGGCCCCCGGGGCCCCCACACCAAGCGGTCTGCCGACGCGGTGCTGTGTTCACACATGCACAGGGGCACACAACTCACATGGGAGCCACATGTAAGCACATGGGAAAACAGTACATGTGGACAAGTGAGTGCCTCGGTGTGGATGCAGCGCCCGTGAGTGTTGACACACGCATGTTTATAGTCAATATCTGTGCGTGTGCATGTATGCACACATTTATAACATGTGCCCGTGCATACGTACACACCCATAATATAGCCACTCATGGGTACAGGTTTACACACACATGTGCCATGTGTTTCTGAGAAAAGAGAACTTCCAAGGTGCCTTCATTGGCAAACTGTATTGTTTACCATGAGGAAAATTAGGTAATTGAGGCGAAAAAACAAATGGAAAGGGGGGCAGATAGGTCTTTCACATTGAAAACTTCTGTTTTCCTTGACACGTTACTGAGACAGGCACACAACACACGTATGCACAGCTGTGCACATGAACTTGCAGGTCCACAGACATTGCACACCCAGGTACACTTCTTCTCCCCTGTATAGCGTCACGCACCCACAGCAGCGAGTGTGCCTTTGACTGGCAGGCATATCCACGTGTGTACACACCAACACACACACATACGTGCACACACACACACTCATCCTTTGCTGGAGTCTCAGTCCCTCCCTCCTCTCTGAGAACTCCCGTCTCTTGCTGCCTGTCCCCTGGGTGCCGGGACGCTCAGAGGCCCGAGGAAGCAGTGCTTCCAGAAACGCATGGCCAGGTGCCTGGCCCTGATGTGAAGGGAGGAGGTCTCGCCTCTGGGTCCCATGTTAGTAGTGAGGGCTGGGGCCGGACGGGAGGGATGTCTGGGAGGCAGGAGGCTGCGTGGGGGCCGGATTCTGACCCAGCCTCTGCTTCCCTGACCTCCACCCTCACGGCTGGCCACAGTGGCTGAGGGGGGCTGCCCCATCTCAGAGATTCTGAGGGCCCCATGGCTCTGAGAAGCCCAGGTACCTGGCACCTGCTTTGCCCCATCCACAGTTTTGCTCATTCATTGACAGGATAGCAGGTGAGCACATCCCGGGTGTCAGGTGAGACTGAGACCTGTTGACTGTTCTGTGTTAGTGAGCGGCCCCCGAGGGCCTGTTTCTCAGTGGGCACCAGGCCCACCCAGGGGCGCCCTGCGGGATAGCCTCAGCCCCTGGCAACAGAGCCCAGCCAGGACTCCCCCCCCCCCCCCCCAGTCAGGGCCATGGCAAGCAGGCAGGGGTTGAGGGGGATTGGGGGCCTTCAAAGAACCAATCAGTGGGCCTTATGGAAATATATGCAAATGAAATATGCAAATAAGCACTAAGTCTTTTTGCATCTGCAGCCAGCCCAACCTGCTCTAGGTGAGCACTTCCTTCCCTTTGACAGGAGGGTTGGGAGCTCCAGTCCCAGCAGGAAACAGGCCTCTGGCTGGGGGTTCGTGGTCCCTGCCTGCTGGCCTAGGTCCTCTCCCACCCCCCTCACCACTGCCAGGCCCAGTTTGCTCCCCTGCTTAGGAACAGGGGTCCTCCCTTCTGACCCAGCCTCAGGTAGACCTGCCAACACTCGGTCACAACCCCTCACATTCCATTTCGGTCTGACACGCACAAACACGCTGGTGTACATCCATCCGTACTCATCTGCATACTCATCTGTGCAATCATGTGTGTTACCGAACCGCTATGTGCGTGCATTCATCACACATTCATCTTTGCACACTCTCCGCAGACACCGCCATCTGTCCATATACACACTCATGTCTGTGTTCATACATTCATACGCCCTTCCACCTCAGCACACTCATTCCCACACATGCCTGTCCCTTACATGTGTTAACATACACCCACACATATGCCTGCACCTGTCCTTGGCCTTGTGGGAGCCTGTGGACCTGGGCCCTACCCACGCCCAGAAATCGGGGTCCTGGGAGAGACAGATTCGTGGGGCCATGGGTGGCCGAGTACCTCCAGTGGAGGCTGCACAGAGGCCAGCAGCCAGGGCTCATCCTGACCCGCTGTGGGCCTCTCTCCATGGGTGAGGACCCCCACCCCAGACACCCCACCCAAAGGCGGGCAGCCTCCCGGGAAGCAGTAATCGAGGGGCGGAGAATTAGGTAACCAGCACCCGGGCAGGGGGCTGTGTCTTCGTTGCCTTTGTTCCTAGAAACGAGCCAGTGGGAGATGGGAGGGAAGGAGCCCAGCCAAACTCGGGGATGGCTACAAGGGGGCCCGGGGGGCCCTCGCCCTCATATGCCTCCTGGTGGGTGCCGCTCCTGGGAGTGAGGCAGCGCTGTGGGGCCCTGAGCCCACCAGTGAGGGGCCCTGGGGAGGCAGCTGGCCCATGGAGGGGTCTGGGGACACCTTACCGCACCCAGTCCTCACCCCCGATTTCCCATGGGCCTCCCCTCCACCACGGTGCACCGGAGGCTCGGGGACAAGGTAGCCCCGACTCTTCCAGCTTCAGCGGCTCTCACGAGGACGTCCCTCCCACCCGCTGTGACTATGATCGAGGTCTGTTCTTATTTATAAGCAGGGAAACTGAGGCTGGAGGCCATGTGATGGCTGTGGTCACACACTAGCAAGTGGCAGAGCCTGCCCTGGAGCTCAGGTCCCGATGACACCCACCCCGTGGTGCCGCCTCTAACAGGTTGCTACCCCTTGTCCGCCTGGGGCCCCTCCTGGTCTGGGGAAGAGCTCATGGTCTTCCTCCTCCTCCTCCTCCACCTCCTCCTCCTCTTCTTCTTTAAATCTATTTTATTGAATTTTTACAGAGAGGAAGGGAGAGGGATAGAGAGTTAGAACCATCGATGAGAGAGAATCATCGATCAGCTGCCTCCTGCACACCCCCTACTGGGTATGTCCTCACAACCAAGGTACATGCCCTTGACCGGAATCGAACCCGGGACCTTTCAGTCCGCAGGCCGCCGCTCTATCCACTGAGCCATACCAGCCAGGGCGCTCACAGTCTTCTTGACCCCTCTTCACGGAGACTGTGCTTGCAGAGGGTCCCCCAGGAACGGAGGCCTCACAGTGGAGCTCCAAGCGGCAGGCCACCGCTTCTGGTCTCTCCCGGATCCCCATCTGCAGCCCCTCCACGCCCGCCCCGGGCCTCCACGCCCGCCCCGGACCTCCACGCCCGCCCCGGGCCTCCACGCCCGCCCCGGGCCTCCACGCCCGCCCCGGGCCTCCATGCCTGCTGCGTGCATCCTCGCACACGCCTGTTTCCTTGCTCGAGGGCCCACCCAGTGTGCCCAGAGTCCGCAGCGGGAGGTCCCCTCCGCAGACTTTCCCACCTGGTCTCTGAGGCTGCCCGTTCCTTGGGGCGGTTGGCACTGTACACTTGTGCCAGCCCCGGCCCCTGCACAGATGCAACCACTGAGCTCAGGGACGGGCAGAGGCTTCCCCAAGGGGCTTCTCTGGGCCTCGGTTTCCCCTCCTGTGTGTGACATGAGGGGATGGACTCTCTTCCCATCCCTTTTCAGATTCTCCTGTCTCCACGCGCAGCCACCCTGTGGCTGCAAAGCCAGGCTGAATGGTGAGGGAGGGTCCCCAGCTGCAGGGGCATTAGAGCCGCGCCCCCCCCCCTTCCCAGCTCTCGGGGCTTTACCTGCATCCCCGGGGCCCGGCCCTCCGACACCCTCAGGCGGGTACCCCTCCCCTGCGCCTGCTGCGCCTGCTGGACCGCCTCACCTTTCCCGCACAGCTGCCGGCTGCTCCGGACCCTTTTGGGGGACTGACCTCTTGCCTCAAGTTGGGACCCCCTCTTGGACGTCCTCGACTTCCCTCCGCGTCCCCTAAGTGTTTACTTCCTTCAGCGCACAGTGGGGTCTCTTACAGGAGGACCCAGGTTCCAGGGAGCGGGAGGTGCGTCTCCTTCGTTCGGGCTGCTTTCCCGGCTCCGGCACGAGAGACGCTCAGCGCGCACGGGCTGGGCTGGCAGGTCTGCAGGCGCTCGTAGGGAAAATACACGAATAAATAACAGGACTGGACTCCGCGCTTCGTGCACTCACAACGTAACCCTCCCTTTGCCCCGCTCTGTATTTAGTGGTTAGACGCCCATTTTACAGACGAGGAAACTGAGGCCCAGAGGGGTCCCGTGAGTCGTTCCAATGGCGGTAGGGCCAGAGTCCAGCCTCTCAGGCCCCCCCCCCCCCAGGCCTGTGAGAAGTCTCCCCCCTCCAATCAGCTCAGTCCTGGCTGGGGCCTGTCTCCCCTCCACCCTGCTCTAGATGGTGGGCAGACAGTCCCCTCACCCGCTCCCCTCTCCCACCCTGTCCCTCCCACCGGCTCCCTTGCTTTCCCTTGGGGATCAGAGGCTGGGAGGGGCTGTTTGGGGGGGGGGGAGGAGCCTGACCCCTTCCCCTTCCCTCTCCAGGGCCGCCCCCTCCCCCCCAACCCCAGACTGGAAATCTGACACGCGAGGCCCATCTGCTGCCCTCCTGTCCTCCCGGCCCTGGAGACCGCTGGGCCTGCGGCTGCGGCGCAGGGATTGTTCGGGGCTGAATGGGCAGCCGGGCGCCCGTGCCAGGTGCACCATTGTGAGGGCCCTGACACCTGCCTGGCGGGGCGCAGGGCCTGCCCGCGTGGACCCTCGTTGGGCCGAGGGGAGCCACCCACTTGCCTCCTGGGATGGGGCTGAGGGCCAGATTCCTGCAGCTCCCCCAAGACAGAGCAACCCACGCGGCACCCCAACCCCCTGCCCAGCCCCTCCACTCCTGCACCTCCCAATTCCTCTCTTTGCTTCTCAGCCCTGGTGCATGCAGGTCCTGGGGGGTCAGTGACATCACCCCCATCTATTGGCTGTAATGGGCAAGCAACGCCCAGAGCCTCAGTTTCTCATCTATGCAATGGGGCTAACCTTAAAACACCCCATAGCAGGAGAAAGAGCATGGGTGACGGTCCCCGGGCCGCAGTTGACACATATGAGGGGCAGCGAAGGTTAGTGGTTCTTATTAAGACCTAGCAGTGTGCAGACGGGAGCCCCGGGAGCCAGGCCCAGCCCCCAGCTGCCCAGCCCTGGGAGCCCCAGCCTGCCCCCCTGCCTGCCTCCCCGGCCCGGCCTCCCGCCCAGCTCCATGAAAATTTAATGCCGGGTAATGACAGTCTGGGCTAATGAAAGAGGCTTCTCTTCTGGCAAAAAGAGAAAAACAAACAAAAATCAACAAGCTGCGAGGGGGCATTAAGTTTTCATGAGCTGCTCTTCCCCACTGACACCCACGCCTGCCCTGGCTCACCCGGGCAGGGCAGCCCCCCCTTCCCTCCCTGAGCCTGAGTGGGGCTGGGCGGCCTGGGGGGGGGCAGGCGGGGGGGCGGTTCTGGCTCTTTGGGGAGCATCTTCCTGGGGCTCCCTTGCGAGGCGCCTGCCAGGCCTGGGGAGGGAGGGAAGCCCTTGGAGGGATCTGGGATGGGGCCCGAATCCTCTCTGGGCAGTGAGGGTGGTGGGGGGTACACCCTGAGTGGGTGGGGCCCCCTCCATCTGCCGGCAGCCTCCCGGTGGGCGGCGAGGCCTCGCCGTGGCTGTGTGCTGCCAGCAGGCTGGAAGTGGTTAGAGGAGAGGGCGAGCTTTCCCTCTCTTTGTGGTATCCCGGAGAGCCATCGGCTGCGCCTGCGAGATCCTGAGAGAGGCGACAATTAATTTTCTTTTAATCAAGGTCGGATGGAGTAAATTGGTGCGCCTCTGCAGCCCTTCGTTTTCTGTTTTTGCAGCGATGCAAAACAAATACGATCCAATTACGCTCCTCCTCACCTTATTGAATTAGGAAGCATGACTGATCAGAGGGCGCGCACACGGCCTGGGCCCTGGGCACCCCGGCGCCCTCCCCGGGCTCAGAGCAGGTGGACGGCACCCCGCACGGCCGGCGCCGAGGGGATGAGTAACTGCACGAAGGCGTGAATGGACCAAGGAGCGAGTGAGCGAATGGGCGAGGGACAGACGCGGCCGATCATCAGAGAGAGCCGGGCGGGGCGGAGGGAGGGAGGGACCCCCTTGGGTGGAGAGCAGCGGCCGCCCACCTTTCAGACCTCACGGGCCGCCAGGGGTCCGCGGACCCCTCCCGTCCATTTCCTCACGGGCTTGGCCGCCCTCTTTCTCTCAGAGCTGTGCTCCGTGCGCTCGGGGCTCTGTCCGCCCGGGCCCCCACAAGGCCTGGCACGTAGTAGGTGCTCATTAAATCGCAGGCGGCTCGGTGAGGGAGTCTAATACATCCCGACCAAGTGGCCGGGCTCCCGAGGGTGACCCACACGGGCGATCCGATCCGAAGGCCGCACTGCGAGTGCCACGCGGAGATCTGAACTCGGGGCTGCGGGCACTGGGGGTGCGGTGGGCGGGGCAGGCGGCCGACAAGGTGGAGTCAGCATCGCACCCTGGGAGGAGCAGTGGGGAGAGCCTTCAGGCCGGAGAACGGCACACGGAGGAGCCAGTGGCCGCAGTGACGAGGCTGGCTGGGACAGAGGGTGGCCCGCTTGGCTGGCAGGAGAGGCCGCCACAAGCCGGGCAGTGTTGCCTAGTGGTTAGGGACGCGCCCTGGGCTCAAACCCCTGGTTCCTTTCTAGGACATTTCAGATGTGTTTCGTCACCCTCTCTGCGGGGAGGATAACGGTGACAACCCATCGCAGCGTCCTCCGAGGCTCGGATGAGGCGGCAGCCAGGTCAGATGGCCCCACCGCAGGCCCTCGAGGCATGTCAAGCACCATCCTCACCGTCGTTTTTGGTTTCCAGTGTGAGAGGCCTTGGGAAAGGCCTTGCATGCCCCCCGAGGAGGCGGGCGGAGCTGACGTGTGTGGGGCTCTCGGGCTGCGGCGGACCCGGCCTGCCACGCTCGGCGCCGGGCAGGAACCTGGGTCTCTGGCACCGACCCGTTCTGCAGGCAGCGGAGGGGCCGCTGTGAGGGGAACTGCCGCCAGCATCGGTCCCGGAGGCAGACTTTCTGTAGAGCGAACGGTCCCTCTCGGGCATCGCTTTCCTAAGTCAAAGAGTGGCAGCGAGGCCGACCTGAGCTAAGGTTCTCGGGTGTGGACAGGGCCTGTCCGTGGCAGCGGAGGTTGGGGCCGTGGGGAGGGAGGGCGTGGATGCCGTGGTTACCACCTTTGGGGGCTACGTATGAGCCCAGCGGGGGAACGGGACACGCACGCACGGTGCTACACGCCGTGAAGTCATGAGCAGTGGGAAACACACATATCCACACACGGATGAGGAAGGAAAACAGACTGAGCAGTTTCCAGCTCCCCAGAAGCAATTATGCGGATCCCAGGCACTGGGCAGAGAGCCAGCAGCCTCAGGGAGGCACCGCGGGGCAGGGAGGCTGCCTGGAGGAGGCTGGGAGCTTTAAATAGGGGTGTCGTGGGAGTGTGGGGGCGAGGACCGGGTGTTCCCAGTGGAAGGAGAGGCGTGCGGGGAGGCTCAGGGACGAGGCGGGTCCCCAGGGTGACGCGGGCAAGTGGGCTCGTCCATCTCTCACTCCTGAGGGTGAGGCCTGCTGCGCAAACACTCCACGAATCTGGTCCTCTGGAACATTCCGCCGTTTGGGGGTTTCACGATGAAAAAATTTGAGGCTGACACGAGCACCATCTTCAGCCAGCCTCTGGGCAGCCTGCGGTTAGGGCAAGCTTTGGGTTCCCTGGCTCTGTCACGTCTGCGCTGTGTGACCTTGGGCAAGTGACTTGACCTCTCTGGGCTTGAATGGGATGAACCTCACAGAACTTGTTGTACGGACTCAGCAAATCCCTTGATCTCAAGGGAGTCCCTTAGCTCGCCCTGGGTCTTCAGGGCTGGGGTGTTACGAGGTAGGGGGATGCCTGAGCCATCCGGGAGAAGGATGACCTTGAACATGGCTCCCTGGGCCACTCCAGTGGGTGCCTGCTGTGCCGTGGGCCTGGGCCACAGCCTGTGGGACCAGCTCTGGGTGGGGACTTCTCCCCAGCTGAGTCATCACTCCTGGGGTGCAGCTGGTGACCCAGATCGGGCAAGATCAGGACGTGTCTTTATCTCGGACATCTCTCCTGCGCCTGCCCTTCCCCTCCTTCTTCCTGTTCTCATCCCCTCAGCCAGTCACTGGGTGGACCAGGCTGACGGGGTGACGACTCAGCCCCAGATCGCTCCTCCGCGAGATAAGGTCTGTGGTCCTCCTCGGCCTCCGGTCTCTTCTTCCCTGAGAGACAATGGTAATAACAACAATGGTAATAACCGCCACTTATTGCGCACTTACCCATTAGGCACTGCTTTGCATACATTAAATCTAATCTCTCTATTTGTCAGACAAAGCTGTTCTATTATTATCCCCATTTCACAGATGACGGAAGGGAGGGGCGGAGAGAGGTTGCCCCAGGTTACAGCGCTAGGTGTGCCGGGACCAGGATTGTAACCGGCTTGCGTTGATGCTCGAGCTCCTGATCTTCCCATCATGCTTTGTGCAGTTTGTCCTTGTGCCCTTCCTAACTCTCTGGCGGTCCTGCCTCCTTTCAGAGTCCCCTGTCCCAGAAGCCCCCAATTGGCCCCCCAATAAACTTACTGGTCCCAAGTCCCCAGTTCACGGGGCTCTGTCCTCCCAGGGGCGGAGCCAGTCACCCCATCCACCCAGTTCAGTGGGTCGCCACTCCCCAGGAACTCGCTAACGCCCTCAGAGGCGCCTTCTAGAGACGCTGCCTCCCCGCAGAGGAACGAAGCCAGTGTAGGCGGTGTCCCCAGCAGGCCCCTCTCTAGGGCAGCGGATGGGGTGGGGGGACCCCTGGGGTCATGCCCCCACAGGGAGCCTGGGATGCAGGTGGGGAGGTGATGAGAGGGAAGGGGCGGGCCAGGGAGGGGGGGCGCCCAGCTGGTGAGCGGTGATCCTTCCTTATCCCAGCATCAGCGCTGCTGCTTTTCCAGGCTGGAGTTTCAGATCTCATTTTCACTTTGGCCTTCGATCACCCCCCGCGGGGGTGGCGGGTGGGCCGGGGAGGGGGGGAGCCTTGACAGACACGGGGGAGAGTGGATTCCAAGGCGACACCTTCCCCCTATCTGCTGTCAGAGTGGTGCTCTGAGGACAAAGGACGAGGGTGGCCACGAGCCTGTGCTCGGCGGACAAGGCTCCCGTCGGGCATCGGGCATCGGGCATTGGGCATCGGGCATCGCCACTGCCCACCCGTGGCCTCCCCCGAAATGAGAATAGCTTTGCTGCCCCCAGCCCCCCATTATTGAAGTCCCTTGTATTTGTCGTATAAGGCTCAGAGGGTAAGGAAGTTCCCGAATCTTCCCTCCCTGTCGTGGGGGAAAGAGGTTGGCGGGGGGGGGGGACTGCTCCCATGAATTTATCCGCCGATGATCTCTCCACGAGGGAGACAGCACAGGCCCCGGACTGGGCAACACCTGGTTTTCACTCCGACGTGTTTTCACTCCGACGTGTTTGTTTTGAGCATTTCTCCTGTCGGCTCATTGCCGGCCACATCCAATGCCCCCATCCGATTCCTTACTCGTATGATTCCGCTATGTCTAACGGGTCCCTCAGGCTGGACATTGAGCTTGTGTCCTATCTGGCCTCCGTGGTAAGGGGTCCCCTTTTGCTTTCCTCTCCCGCCAGGAGCTCCCTGCATCAGCTCCCATCTCCTCCAGCTCCCTCAGGTCAGGGGATCTGGGCGGTGGGCGGGGCGAACACAGCCCTGGACCCAGGAGGCCTGGGTTCGGGCATTGCCCTGCCACCTGCGAAGGAGGACGACTCCAATAAGCTTTTGTTGTTGTTGTTGTTGTTGTTGAGGTTTTATTAAATGCAGACTTGATTTTTTGTGTTTTTTAAAATTTAATAAATCTTTATTGTCCAGATTATTACAGTTGTTCCTCTTTTTTCCCCCCATAGCTCCCCTCCACCCGGTTCCCACCCCACCCTCTGCCCTTATCCCCCGCCCCATCCTCATCCATAGGTGTGCGATTTTTGTCCAGTCTCTTCCTGCACCCCTACTCCCCCTTCCCCCGAAATTGTCAGTCCACTTCCTTTCCATGTTCCTGATTCTATTATAGTCCCCAGTTAATTCTGTTCATCAGATTTTTTATTCCCTTGATGTTTAGATTCATCGAATAAGCTCTTTACCTCTATGGACCTCAGTTTCCCAACCTACAAAATGGGGGGATGCAAACTCTCTCTGCAGGGCTACTGCGAGGCCCTGGGGACCTGTGGGTGTGCGGGTTCTCAGTCCCGGGCTGGGGGCTCAGCCACTGAGATGAGGCCCAGGCAGAGGAGGGGGTTGCCCAGGCAGGCAGGGCAGCCGAGCACAGGCGGGGAGGGACCCTGGCAACCTCCACTCCGTCACCCACTCACCCACCAAACTCCCCACGGCTAGTCCTCGCTTGGGAAACACCTGGCCTCTCTCTCTCTCTCTCTCTCACTCTCTCTCTCTTGCTCTCTCTCTCCCCCTCTCTCTCTCCCTCTCCCTCTCTCTCTCTCTCTCCCCCCCTCTCCCTCCCCCCCCCTCTCTCTTTACACACACACACACACACACACACACACACACACTCATTGCGGAGAGACCAGAAAACACGTGAGGATGCTAAGAAGCAGGCATCACTCCCTGGTGCTCTGACCGCCGCCAATGAACTCTTGTGGCCACTGCAGGTCATGGGTTCGCAGGGCAGAGCCTTCCCGGTCCCGAGGGCCCTCCCTGCGACCCCGGAGGCCTGGACTGGGCCGCAGTGCAGTGGATGTGGGGGCTCTGGGAGGGCCTGTGCCCCGGAGAGAGAGGCTCAGCACCCCAGAGCCGGTGACGGAGGAGAGCTGGCGCTTCAGGGCCAGGTGCCGGGGAGCCCTTGGCTGGGGTTGCAGCCTCGAGGCATCGAAACCTGAGGGTGGAAGGGAAGGGCCACTCGGTGGAGTAAGCTAGCGGCATTTCGGGGGAGGCAGTGGGTCACTCGGTGGAGTAAGCTAGCGGCATTTTTGGGGAGACAGTGGGGCCAGAGGGGGGCCTGGAGAGCAGAGGCGAAGGGGGCAGGAGGGCCCGGACCATTTGCAGCCAGAAAGCTGCGCCTGTGTGTGTGTGTGTGTGGGGGGGGGGGGGGATGAAAGATGCGGTGGGCTCCGAAAATGTGTGTGTCAGCAGCGGGCAGACCACGCCAACACTTAGAGCTGCCAGGCAAGGAGGCACTTCCAGGGCGAGTGGAGAGAGGGCCAAAGAGCCGGGTCGAGCTATAAATCTCCGGCAGGACCTACTTACACCCCAAGAACCCCACCTTCTCCAGCCGCCTCCGGGGGGGGCGGTGAGACAGCGGGCATGGGGGGGGGTCTCTCCGTCATTCTTCATCATCCTGCCGCCGCCGTCTCCCAGGAACGTCCTTCGCTGGCCCGCAGGGTCCCTGTCACCCACGGAGCGCGGGCGCCATGCCACTGTACACTTCGGAGAATCATTAGCAGAAATCATTAGCCAGAATCCAGCTCCCCCATAAATCTCCCCGCACCTGGACCGTTTGTCCGCGCCTAATTTCCATCTCCTGAACTTTATGATTTGTCCCTCGTTTGATGAGCGCGTCTCCCATCAATTGTGCCGTAAGTGCTTCAGAGGGAGACCCCCCGCGCTGACCCCATCGCAGACAGCCGGCTGGCTCCGCGCCCCGCGTGCTGGCGGAGGCCCTCCCGCCCCCCCCCTCTGCTCGTCCCTCAAAGGGCAGCTAGAAGACGCGGTGCCCGCAGCCTCTGTCACAGATGGAGGCCGAGTGTGGCCGGGACAGCAAGGAGAGGCGGAGGGGACGACCAAGGGCTGGCGGCGTGGTGTGGCGTGGTGTGGTGTAGCATGGCATGGCGTGGTATGGCATGGCGTGGTGTGGCATGGTGTGGTATGGTGTGGCATGACGTGGCATGGTGTGGTATGATGTGGCATGGTGTGGCGTGGCATGACGTGGCATGGTGTGATATGGTGTGGCATGACGTGGCATGGTGTGGTATGGCGTGGCATGGTGTGGCATGGTGTGGTGTGGCATGGCATGGTATGGTGTGGCATGGTGTGGCATGGTGTGGCGTGGCATGGCGTGGTGGAAGAAGGGTCTTTGGGCAAGAGGCTGGGCTGTTATCTCCGCCCTCAACTTGCTGTGTGACCTCAAGCATGTTGCTTTCCCTCTCTGAGCCTCAAATGCCTCATCGGATGCATGAGAATACTGTGACCATCTTTCCCGGTTATGGTGAAGGTTGAGGTCATTCATTCATTCATTCACTCACTCATTAGTGCTTTCAAACAGCACTCGCTAAGCCCATCCAGGCTGCAAGCTTCCTCGGATACCTGCGATGTACCCGTCCGTTCTGTGCTCAGACGGAATCGGCAAGAGGCTCCATTTCCGGCCGAGCTGGAAAATCGTGGTGGTGCCGAGCCAGGCCTCCAGGCCCAGAAAATGTGGCTTCCGAGTGCCGGCTCCGCTACGGCCCAGCTGTGTGACCTTGGGCAGGTCGTTCGACCTCTGGGAGTCAGTGTCCTCGCCTGTGACGTGGGGGTCAGTGAGTGACTGTGGAGGACACCTCCACAGCCTGGCACCGGTGTTTCGCCACCAAGAGGACGCAGAGGGACCGGACAGCGTGAGGAGGGTATTTCGAGGCCCGTGAGCAGCTAGGGTTTCAAGCCGGCCTCCGGGCCCAAACGAAGCATTTGGAAATGGCGGAAGAACCCGGAAAGGGGCTGAGAGGAGGTGGGGGCAGAACTGGGGTTTCCGGATTCCGCCCCCTCAGAGGCGGGGCGCTCCCAGGGCCTGGCTCAGGAGGCCTCGGGGACCCAGGCAGGCGCCGCCCTGCAGGCTGGGGTGAGGCGGTGAGGCTGTGGGCGGCCCTGGCCCCGCGAGAGGCCGAGCCTCAGATCTGGAAGGCTCCCTGGCTGTGTCTGGACCGCCTCTGGGTTTTGGGGCACAGAGTTCAGCCCCATCTGCCCACGGAGGAGGCTGGGAGGAGCCAGGGAGGGGCTGGGGACCAGGGCTGGGGAGGGCGCTGGGGGGCCATCCGGACGGGCCCCTCCCCGGGGGGCCGCAGGGGCTGGCAGCACCCCGATCTTTGTGCCTGGCATTGGCGGAGGTGACCTCAGTTCCCACTGTGGGTGGCTGGGGAGTCACACCGCCTCAGGCAAGCTCTTAACCTCTCTGAGCCCCAGTTTCCTTTTTTTTTTTTTTTTAAAGGTTAAAAATCTCACATCTCAGAAGGTTTGGGGGACGATTAACTACAAACTTCCTAGTTGGGTGCCAGGCACATAGTAGGCACTCATTAAATGGTGGTAACTAGGTTCACTGTGACATATTCTTTGTCTTATCACCTTCTGCCAAACGTAAGGGCAGGGTTTTTGTGCCCATTTTAAAGGCAGAGGCCCAGGGTGGCTCTGAGCTCCCGTGGCTTTGAGCAGCCAGACGGGGGTGACGCTGGAATTGGAACCCAGGCCTGCCGACTCCCGTCTCCCGGGGTCTGCGGGAGTCGGTGTGTGAGTTCCCAGGCGCCGAAAACAAAGAGCCGGCCTGGGACTCGTCACCACACTCCCACGGCTGACTCACCTGCCGGAGCCGGAGCGGGGCCTGCCCCAGCACATTCCCGCCCCCTGGCCTGGCATGGCCGCCCTGCGGACCCGAGGGCCAGGAAAGGGGGTGCAGAGGAGAAGGGGAAGGAAGGGGGTGATGCTCTGGGGGCCTGAGCCCCCGGGGCGCCCAGGGTGGTGTCCTTGGCCTGGGAGGCAGGAGCGTGGAGCTGGGGTGGGCGTGGGGGTGGGGCTGGGTGGGCGCCGCAGGCTGGGAAGCAGCTTGCAGGTTTTACAGGTACATTATCTTTAATGGGCACCCTAAAAAGAATGTCAGGCACTGGAGGGCTCCTCCCCTCCCCCTTTCTCTCTCTCTCTCTCTCTCTCTCTCTCTCTCTCCCCCCCCCCCCCCCCCCGCCCATCACTGCAGCTGCCACTGCAGAACTTTATCGCAGGCCTGGCCCCAGGAGCTGGGCGGGCACACGGGTACCAGCTGAGCACTGGGTCCGGGGGCAGCTGGCTCTTGGGTCCTGGGGGGCGTGGGGTGTTGTGGCTGGTGGTAGCCGCACGCTCTCTCCCACTTTGGGCTGGAGAGGGCCCAGGTCGCCCCCATCCAGCAGGGATATCATCCAGACCTCCAAGCTCAGACTTCCCTCTGCCCACAGTGGGGGTTCCCTGGCTCCCAGGGTCAGCTTCCCGCTGCCGCTTTCCCCACATCGGAGGGAGCCGTGGGTCCCCATGTCAGGGAAGACTCCGACTGTCTTCACTCTGTCCCAGGGGCTCCATTTCCCTGTGGGCCCTTCGTCAGTGGATCTCACTCCCAGGAAGAGGCCTGGCCCCGGGGTCCCCAGAAACCACCTTCTAGAGCCAGCCCTGCTGAGCAGCCTCACCACCCTCACCGTTTAAAGGGGTAGGGCCTTTAGTTCACTGCCCCAAAGGCATTGGGACTGGGGCTCTGGCTCCTTACCTTTAAGGGAAACACCACTGTGGACCGAGCAGGGAGAGATCTGCAGACAAGGATGGTGTGTGTGTGTATGTGTAGGCATGTGTGTGTATGTGTAGGCATGTGTGTATGTGTATACGTGTGTATGTATATGTATGTGTGTATGTGTGTGTAGCTATGTGTGCACGTGTAGGCATGTGTATGTGTGCATATATATGTGTGTATGCGTGTAGCTATGTGTGTGTATGTGTAGGTATGTGTGTATGCATGTGTATGAGTGTGTATGTGTGTGTATGTTGCTATGTGTGCATGTGTAGGTATGTGTATGTGTGTATATATGTGTGTGGGTATGTGTGTATGTGTGTGTAGCTATGTATGTGTGTAGCTATGTATGTATATGTAGGTATGTGTGTATGTATATGTATGCCTGTATTTGCGTGTATGTGTGCGCATGTGTAGGTATGTGTGTATGTGTGTGTATGTGTATAGATATGCGTGAGTGTGTATTTGTGTGTGTGTGTAGGTATGTGTATGTGTGTATTTGTGTGTGTAGATATATGTGTGTGTGTAGATATGTGTGTGTAGATATGTGTATGTATGTGTGTAGATCTGTGTATGTGTGTGTGTAGGTATGTGTATATGTGTGTGTGTAGGTATGTGTATGTGTGTGTGTGTAGGTGTGTGTATGTGTGTGTGTAGATATGTGTATGTGTATGTGTATAGATATGTGTGTGTAGATATGTGTATGTGTGTGTGTAGGTATGTGTGTATGTGTGTGTGTAGGTGTGTGTGTGTGTGTGTGTGTGTGTGCCCACACGCATGGAAGGGCACATTGCTAGGAGGAGGGCACGCCAAGCCTCTGTGAGTCCACATGGCACGGTGGTTATTGGCGTTGATTTTGGGTGCCAGCTCCACCGCGTACCATCCTGAGCCTCAATTTCCTCATCTGGAAAATGGGGGTGATAATGATAGCCCTTATGTGTGTTGGGGGGAAGTCACTGAGTTCACAGGGCCTGGCACATAGTAAGTGCTCAATAAAGGCTAATGATCATAATTAGTATAATTATTAATCAAGTCTGGGTATGTCTGAGCTCTGCTCTCTGTCCCTGAGGATTCGAGGGGAAGGGGGTGTGGGCCGGTGACACAGCAGGAAGAACTCCAGGCCATGATACCGGTGACAAGGGGGACGAGGGTGTGACAGCTCTCCCTCCGAAACGGTTAAGAAATAGGGGAGACCGGCCAAGAAGCAAGTGCTGCCCAGGAAAATTAGGCAGCGGGCCTAATGAAAACCAGGCAGCGGGCCAAGTCAGAAATGTGACCTTCCCCTGCCTCTCTCTTCTCTTCGCTCTGAGCCGGGCCGGGTGGGGCGCGGTGTTTGCCGTCCGTCAGCCGTTCCGGGCGGGAGACGCCAATAGGATGGACGTCGCGGGGCCGGGAGGAGGGAGGAGCAGAAGACCACGGTCAGGGGCCGGGAGATGGTGTGGAACTGGAGGAAGCCGGTCCACCGATCTGGCCGCCCAGCCAGCCAGGCAGGTTCTCGGGGCCGCTGGGATCCCAGAGAAGCGCCAACACAGCCCCTCACTCTACCTGCAAGTGAATGGAGACCCAGAGGCGAGGCGGCTTGCACAGAGGCAGGAGCAGGGTCCCGACGGGGCTGGGATAGCGCTGATCGCCCCGGCTCCGGGCTTAGCCAGAGCAGCTTAGCCCCGTCCTCTGGACACCTGGCTTCCGCAGGCTGGGACAGCTCCATCTCTGGGGCCCAAGTCTCAAACCCTCTCCCCCACAAGTGCCTCTAAAAGCAGCCCTTCGCGGGGGGGCCTGATGGTGAAGGCCGGGGGGCTCACATCAGTCTGAGTTCCTCTCAAGTTTACGCAGTGGATGCGCTGTCCCAGAGTGGATCTGCGTTGCTCAAACAAAAAACAATGCTCACTCCCCCGATTTAAGAAAGGCGCTGGCACATTGGGATGACGTGCCAGATTTATCCTCCTCCTTCATCTCCCCGGCCAGGTGGCCAGGTCCCGGCAGGGCGGACTGCTCCCCCGGCGAGAGAAGCGCCGAGGTCAGGGTCCACTCTGGATGCCAGCCTCAGCCCCGCTCGCTGCCGGGTGGCCGGCTCCCAGAGCGTGCTTGGCACGTGATAGGTGCTCAGGAAACATGGAATAATGAATGAACAGAGAATTCATGAATGAATGGGTGGCGGGCTGGCTGGAGGAAGTTGCCCGGGAAGGCCTGGCCCAGGAAGTGACTGACACTCCAGCTGAACTCGGAAGGAGAGGGAGGTGGAGAGGGAAGCGACAGGCCCTCCAGTCCGGGGGAGCAGCCTGGGAAGGTCCTGGGGCCAGAGGAGCCAGGCTGTCAGACGAGCTGAAAAGAGGCGGACGCCACTGGAGGGTGTGGCTGGGACGTGGTGAGGGAGAGGCCATGGAGCCGGTCCCTTTCCGTCCGGGCTGTGTGGCCTGGTCTGTCAAATGGGATCATAAAAGGGCGGGCACATCGGGATTGGAGGATCCGGGATCAGTGCACAGGGCCCACGCATGGCCAGGCCCAAGTCCTCAGTGGCTCTAATATAATAATAATAACCCTATAGAATAAAAGGCTAATATGCAAATTGCCCCCTCGACCAGGAATTCGACCAGTAGGCAGGCCAGCCAACTGCCCATGTGCCCTCCCCATGGCCAGGATGGCCAGAACCCACCCATGCACGAATTCATACTCCGAGCCTCTAATATATAGATATATAGATATAGATATAGATATAGATATAGATGATACATATAGATAGATAGAGATATAGATATATATTATATGTATATGTGTATATACTGAGTGGCCAGATTATTATGCATTCAGAGATCATCATAATCTGGCCACTCAGTGTATATGTATGTATGTATGTGTGTGTATATATATATATATATATATATATATGACTTATATATATTATGTATACTAGTAATAATAACAACAACAACAACAATGCCCCATTTTTCATTTTACACCATGCCCCAGGCCCCATCCCTTTGTTGGGCAAACTGCGGCTCTCAAGCCACATGTGGATTGCGAACCCGGGTTTGCCGATCCGTTCACTAATGAGTTTGCCGACCACTGACCTAGTCTCTTGATTCCAATGATGACAGGCTGTTGTTGTTCCTCGTGATCACGCCCCTGTCCCAGTGGTCGGCAAACTCACGAGTCAACAGAGCCGCAGTTTGCCCACCACTGCCCCATCCCAAACCCGGCGCGAGTTGCCAGTTGCCGCCCGGGCTGCCCTCCCTGCCCGGCCCTCCTGAAGGTCGCCTCCAAGGTTATCTCTGGTTTTCTCTGGACTCTGTGAAGTCGCACAGGTCACACTCCGGGGCTGAAAAGTGTTGCTTTTTATAGCCTCCCCTGATGGCGAGGAATGCTGTGGGGCCGTCCCGAGGCCTGGCCCCTGGGCAGAGAGAGGCCTCCGGGGCTGGGGCCCCCCAGCTGGACACCCCGGCCGGCCTTCGGGGCCCTGCTAGGCCAGGCACCCACCCCTGCCAGCTGTCAGAGGGGCAGGGAGGCTGGCAAGAGGCCGAGTGCCCGGACAGAGAACCAGCAGTCCCCGGGGCCAACTCTGGTTCTAGACAAAGCACGGTCCCTCTCTAGGTTCCATCTCCCCGCCTGTCAAATGGGGGCGGGGCCTTGCCTGCCCCCTAAGGGGGTGAAGAGGTGGGAGGCGTTGGAGAGAGAGAGGCAGCGAGGAAGGGGTCCGGGGCCGGGGAAAGGCTGGCAGACGCTGGGGGAGTCTCCCTGGGGGCCGAAGGACGGGCGGGAGGAGGGAGGAGTGTTTCTTTCTTTAAAAACAAAACAAAACATTTTATTGACTTTTTTACAGAGAGGAAGGGAGAGGAATAGAAAGTCAGAAACATCTATCAGCTGCCTCCCGCACACCCCCCACTGGGGATGTGCCCGCAACCAAGGCCCATGCCCTCGACCGGAATCGAACCTGGGCCCCTTCAGCCCTCAGGCCGACGCTCTATCCACTGAGCCACACCGGTTAGGGCAAGGGAGGAGTGTTTCTGTGTGGCAGGCACTCTCTCTCCCTCAGGCCATTTAATCCTCACCCTGAGCCCTGGGGTAGACGCAGTGGTCACCATGGCTACCGATGGGGAAACTGAGGCTGGCAAAACTGAAGTTGTTTTGCCCAAGGTCACCCGGCGTCTAAGTGTCAGAGCTGGGATTCCAGCCTCTGTCCCGGATCTGTCCCTCGTTAAGGGTCACTTCGGTAAGAGCCCCCCTCGAGGGCTGGCAGCAGAGAACATCGGACGGGGGCTGTGTCCCTGGGCAGGAGACCTCCGCCCCACGGTCCCTGCCAGGCATGTGCCCGGCAGCTCGCTCCCCAGCCTCTGCAGCCCCTGCCCCGCCCGATGCCCCCCCCAGGAGGGCCCGGCTCCGGGGTCCTGGCCAGGCCCTGACCAGAGGGCTTGCTCAGCAAGACCAGTGCTGCACTTTGCTTCTCTCCCACCTGCTCCCCCTGCCTCTGCCGCCTCCTCCCTCCTTTTAATCTGCTTCTTATCGAGGATGATAACATTCAGCAATAATAAAACGCGAGTCCACTCTCCAGCAGCTGATTGCTCCCACGCCCTGATTCAGCGATACCGAAGCCCGTGTCCTGTGCTGGCTGAGGACACCTGCGTGCCCACCCCCACCCCCGGCTCTCTGCGGCCCTCCCACCGCCCGTCCCCTGCAGGTTCCCTGGGGAGCTGATGCCCTACGGGGATCTCAAAGCTGCTTCCTTTTCTCCAAAAGGACCCCGGAGAGGGGCAGGCGAGGGCTCGAGACCAGCCGCGGGGACATCTGCCTGTCCCTCGGCAGGCCATCGCTGCTCTCTGTGAGGCTCTGCGGAGTTTTCGGGCGTTTTCTCAGCGAATCAACAGTGACAGGGACGCCCAGCTGGCTCAGTGGTTGAGCGTCCACCTCCAAAGCAGGAGGTCATGGCCTGAGCCCAGGTTGCGGGCTCCATTCCCGATCGTGCAGGAGGCAGCCGATCAAAGATTCTCTCTCGTCATTGATGCTTCTCTCTCTCTCTAACCTCTCCCTTCGGCTCTGAAATCAATAAAAGGTATTTTTTTTTAAAAAAGGTATTATTCTTAATCCCATTTTATTCAGAGATGAGGAAACAGAGAGGTCAAGTCACTTGCCCAAGATCACACAGATATTTAGGTCAGAATTTGAACTCACGACGGCTGGATTCCTCGGCACAGACTCTCGAGCGCTCTGTCCCTGCCCCCTGCCCCCTGCCCCCTGCCCCCTGCCTCTGCTCCCCCCCGCCCCCACATCCCCCCGCCTACTGCCTGTGCTCTGCCGGGCGGAGGGCACCCGCAAGCAGCGTCTGTCCTCACACAATGTGAGTTCCTGCCCCAGAGCGACAGACCTGGGACCCTGCCCCTTCCCTGACCGCCCCAGGTCCGAGGTGGCAGGGCCGAGCGGGGGTTCCTGCTGCTGCCCAAGCCTGGGCCAGCTGCCAGGGCTGAGCCGCCTGCACCCCATGAGGACCTTTGTCCCTTAACAGGTCCTCCTTGGTACAGGACGTCCCAGGGCGGAGGGCACAGCCCGAATGCCAGGCCCGGGCAGGCCCTGCCCAGGGCGGTCCCCAAGCTCTGGAGCGGGGGGAAGGGCACCCTCGCCTTTGACTGCAGGCATTGGTTTGCCTTGCCAACAAGAACTGGGGCTCCCAGTCACCTCCAGCCAGAGCAGGACTTGGGGGGGGGGATCCCAGATATGGTGGCAGCCAATGGGCAGCTAGGTCTGTCCTAAATGTCATTTACCCCACCCACCCCGCTCTGTTTTCAACCTCACACTTCTCGCCCCTCCCATCTCTACCCGCCCCTCCTCCCCCCATTCCTGGAAAGCATCTGCCCTCCTCTCTGCCAACGTTTGAGCCGCCACAGCCTTCAAGGGCCTGCTCCCGGCGCCTCCCCCAGGAAGCCCTCCCTGACTGCTGCAGCCCGTCGCAGTCTCTTTCCTCCCAGGATCTCACAAAGCCCGATGTAGGACACGGCATCAGCCTTCAGTTCTCTTCCCCCAACTCACCCCCCCCCCTACCCTCCTATGTGCCAGGCCCTGCGCTCTGCTCTGTGGGGCAGGGGAAGAGAAACAGTGATTGACATACGGGCCCAGCCTTGTGGGTGCTCTCGGGCCCGAGGGGAGCCAGATCCCCTCATACATCCCCACGGCCCCTTTCTAAATAGCATGAGCCTTGACCAACCAGGCCCCCCAGGTCCCCAGGACTCTGGTCCCCAGGAGGGCAGGCACTGGCTCAGGCCCGGCAGCCGGCGACACGGGAACACTTGGTGGGCCCGGCCAGCGTGGGTCAGTGGTCGGGCATCGACCTACGAAGCAGGAGGTCGTGGTTCGATTCCCGGTCAGGGCACATGCTGTTTCCCTCTCATCATTGATGCTTCTCTCTCTTTCTCCCTCTCCCTTCCTCTCTGAAATCAATAAAACGATATTTAAAAAATAATAAATAGCCGTATCTCCCCGGCGTGTAAGGCGACTGGGCGTATAAGACGACCCCCCAACTCTCCCAGTTAAAACGGAGAGTTTGGGATACACTCGCCGTTTAAGACGACCCCTCTTCCAACACACACCAAATAAAGATTAAAACAACAACAACACAACAGCAGATTTGATTTCGACCCCCGACTTGGGAGAAGATTCTCCAGGAAGTACGGTACTTCTGGGGGAAGAGTGAACTGAACGCGGGAAGGAATGAGCCAGGACCTCTGGGTTTGCTCGGTTTTCTCTCTCGGTCTCTGGGTTCCTCGGGGTCGGGACAAGGCGGGCTCACGCTCAGGAGAAGAGGGGTCTCTGGGAGCTCGGAGGAGGCCACGGAACCGGGACTGAGGCGGGTGGCCCCGGCAGAGCCGACTCATCTGAGACTTGACAGCGGAGGGGGAGGGGCAGGAAGCAGGCAGGGCGAGCACGCTGGGGATGCCAGGCCATGGGCACAGGCCGGCCATGGGCACCGGGCGATTCTGGGCAGACAAGGAGGCCGGTGCGATGAGCCGGGAGGGAGGGCGGGCGGCAGGGCCACACCGGGTGGGACGCAGGCTCTGGGCACCCCTACTGGGCTCTGACGGGCGGGGGAGGGAGGCTCAGGTGCGCTGCTGGGGGCACAGCAGGTGGCAGGACCCGCCAGGGCCAGTGCCCCCCCAAGAGGCGGCTGCAGAATCCCAGGGGAGCCTGAGAGTGGCCTGATTTATTGCGTCCCCTTCCTCAGCGCGGAGAGTCTGGGCTCCAGGTCTTAGCCTCTGGGGACCTGGGGCTTGCTCTGTCCTGTCTTCTGCTTCCAGAGGGGATAACTGAGGCTCACGGTGGGGGAGGGCCTTCCCAACCAGCTGGGGTGAGGAGCCAGGCCCCAGCTCTGGAGCAGGGAAGGGTGGGGTGCCTGTGAGGGCGGGGGTCCCTCAGGAGACCCTGCTCAGGCCACAGGCGGACAGACTTGATGGGCCCGGCAAGACCGGGGCGTTTAGAACCGTCCAGATCTGGGGGCTGAGGATGACGTAATCCTTCCAAGTATGGAGGGTGGGCAGCTACTGGAGGCCGAGGCTGGAGTGGGACCCCAAGCCCACTGTGCCCCCAGCCCTGGCGGACGTCTGCCAGCCTGGCTGGCTTCAGAGAGGCAGCCTGAGTCATAAGCAATAACGTGATCACTTCGACCGCAGGTGGGGCCGGCCACGGCCGCCCTCCGACCCCTCCGACCCCTCCGACCCCTCCGACCCCTCCGACCCCTCCGTGCGCCTGGCACTGCGGCGTTGAGCCCACACGAGCCCTGCGAGGAGCCTGGGGTACTGACCCAGCTCACACGGGGAGAAACGGGCACCGGCCAGTGACAACCGCCACAGCTCTGAGTGTGAGGCAGCTGGGAAGACACAGGAGGTGCAGCTAAAGTGCCTGCACAGCTGAGACCTGTTTGGCTTCGTGGATAGAGCGTCGGCCTGCGGACTGAAAGGACCCAGGTTCGATCCCGGTCAAGGGGCATGTACTTCGGTTGCGGGCACATCCCCAGTAGGAGGTGTGTAGGAGGCAGCTGATCGATGTTTCTCTTTCATCGATGTTTCTGACGCTCTATCCCTCCCTCTTCCTCTCTGTGAAAAAATCAATAAAATGTATTTTAAAAAATTTAAAAAAAATAAAGTGTAGGCACAGAGGGGCCCTGGGACCAGCCGCCCAGCAGCCAACTTGCCCTCTCCCGGCCTCTGTACGTTGCCTGGCACATTCAGTCCCTGCCCCACGCCCATTGCATGCCAAGCTGCCAGCACTGGCAGGTGAGCCAGGCCCGCCTCCCGCCCTCCCCTCCTGTGCGCGGTGGGGGAAAGGGCTAGAGCCTGGGGCTGTCCTGGTGGGGGTGGGCAGGGGCAGGGGTTGGGCACAAAGGGAGGCCATTCTCACCCAGGACCCGAGAGTTTTGGAAAAGGGGGCGAAGCCTGCTCCCCTCACTCCTTCAGCCACTTTCTCAGCCCTCGCTTCTAATGGGCAAACACATGCTTAAAGAGAAGGCCCGCTTCTGGGAAAACTCTGGCTCTTCTGAGATGCCAGTCAGCAATGCCCTCTCTCACACCCCCTGGTTGGCCTTGGTTTTGATGTTGGCTGCAACCCTCAGCGTCCTCCCGTGTGAAATGGGGGTGAGCCCCGGTCCGTCTCAGATGGTGGTGGGGCTGCCGTGAGAGCTCACAGCGCGGTGCTGTTTTCACTCAGCCGGAGGGTCTCCTGCCTTCTGCTCTCAGACTGAGGTTCCCCCATTTTGAGGTCCTGGGGAGACCGAGGACCTGCACCCCCAGCTCCGGAGGGTACAGGTGGGAGCAGAACCTGGGTGCCCCAACTCCTGCCTCCGTGCCTCCTTGAGGTGGCAGCGCCCAAGATACCATCTGCCCTCCCGAGAGCCCGGAGGAATTTGGACAGCAGAGAGAAAACAAACCCGGCCTAATGTTTTTCATTTTTGTCTCGAACAATGCCCGTTTCTGAGCTGATTGTTAAGCAAATATTGCAGGAGGCGGCCCCATAGCTGCCTCAGGCTGGGGATACTATCAGGGCCACAGCCCCGGGGCCTGGGGCCCTGCCACCCCACACTGTGCCCAGGACTCCGGCTGCCGCTGTGGGACTCTCCCAAGCCTCACACCTGTGGGGAGGGGGCTTCCGGGCCCGGGTTCCAGAGATTCCTGACTCAGAAGAAGCATTTCTGCCCAAGCATGGCAGGGTCTCGCTCCCCCTCTCCTCCCTCTCAGGACACAGGGCGTTTGAGAGCTGTGCCAGTTTGCTCTGGACTGCGGGCTTCCTGCAATGGGACTGGCAGTGCTAAGACGGACAGTCCCCAGGGACTGCTGGGGGTTTCCCCGATGGATCTGAGGACTGAGAGTCAGGTAGACCAACATCTCAACCACCACCACAGGCCTGGAGAGAAGCACGAGTCCCTTTAAAATTTTTTAAAAAATTATTTTCACAGAGAGGAAGGGAGAGGGATAGAGAGTCAGAAACATCAATGAGAGAGCCACCTCCTGCACCCCCCACCTCCCAATGGGGATGTGCCCTCAGCCAAGGCACATGCCCTTGACCGGAATCGAACCCGGGACCCTTCAGTCCACAGGCCGACGCTCTATCTACTGAGCCACACCGGTTAGGGCCTGAGCCCCATTTTACAGCTGAGAAAAACTGAGGCCCGAAAACTGACTCGCGTGAGGTCAGGGAGGCGGTGGAGCAGAAAGGCGGGCCCAGTGGGGTTTCAAAGCCCCAGCTTTCCACCGCCACCTGCCCCTTCTGGGGGACTGACCTTGGCCGGCCACAGATAGTAAGACCAAGGTCAAGAGCGGGGCAGAGAGCCCCATCCCAGGCCGGGCCCTCCTCGCTGAAGCCAGCTCTAGGGTGCCCCACCTTTCAGGTGGGAGGGCTGTGTGCACCTTAGGCCAGACCCTAAAAAACACATTCCAGCTCATTCGGGGGAATAAAATGCTTCTGTCTTCTCTAAGGGGCCCCGGAAACTACCCTGGATATGGAGGGGTCACTGTGGCCCCTGGATTCTTGCCTTCCCGAGAGCCTGTGGCAGAGCCAGACGAACCAAGCTTGCTTGTCCCGGGAGAGCCGCATAGAGAGGCCCGGCCAGGCAGGTCCCAGACGCCAGCCTCACCGGCCTCTGAGGACTGAAGGCAGGTCAGCGCTGGAGCCCTCTTGCAGGAGGCCGGGCCGGGGCTGCCATCCGGCCCCCTCCTCGCCGGCCCCGTGCTCGGCTGGTGCCGGGGCCTCGGGGGCAGGGGGCGCGCTGACACTTGCTGTGGGGGTCTGTTGGAGGTTCCTGCGGCAGCTGGTGGCAGCGGGTACAGCTCACTAATTAATTAGCGCTTAAGTACTTAGCATCCTCCTGCATCGTGTCAAGCGAGGATTTGAGTCTTAATTCCCCGAGTAGGTAACGGTGGGGAGGTGCCGGCGACAGCGGCCAGGACTTGGAAGGAACGGTTTGGTCTGCCTGGCCTGGCTTCGGGCTACACCGGGGTGGCAGAGGCAGGGAGCCCGGGGGGCAGAGCTCCTAGGCCCTCCGTCCCTCCTCCTCCTCCTTCCAGGCACTCCCCCACCAGGGTCCAGAAGGGGGGACACAGGCTGTGCGGCCAGACGGTCTGGGCTCAGCTCCCAGCACGCTGCCTGTTTACCTGTGCGCCCCGGGGAGCCACTTCATCTCCCCGGTCTCGTTGGGGTGGATGGGGAGGATGAGGGCCCCTACCCTCAGCGCTCTGCAGAGATGATTACATGGCAGGCCCCCAATGCATAGGAGCTAGTACCTTCCATTTAGCCACTCTCTCAGCCTCGTTGGTATTTATCCGACAAACACCCATCAAGCTTCTACTGTGTCCCAGCGGGACACGGGCCCGGGCTGGGGCCCGGACGGAGTCTGACTCAGGCTCTCTAAGCCGGTCTGGCCACCTGTGCCCCAGGAGGATGAGACAATCTGTGAGGCTCAGAGGAGATGCTGGAAGCCAAAGCCCTGCGCCCAGGGCCTGCCACAGGCGGAGCCCCCCTAACCGCAGGCTATCGGCGGAGGAGGAGCAGGGGGGCCAGCAGGGGGGCTGCAGGGCAGGCAGGTGGCCCCACCTCTATCGCTCTTGGCCCAGCACCGCGCGGGACCCGCCTGGAAAGGTGGCTGCATCCTTCCCTGGCCGGGACCGGGCTCTGGGCCAGGCTGCTACAGCCGCTTGGGAGGGACCCCCCTGGAGGTACCCTTACTCAGCACCAGGACTCGGGGACACTGGTGAGTGACAGAGCCCCCATTCAAACCCGGGTCGGCTGCACTTGACACTCAGTGCCGAGACTCTATGGATGGGACCTCGTGATGGGGGCCGCCCCCCGCCCCGGGCAGGCAAGGCCACACCTGACCTTTTCCCTCAGCATCACCTGGAAATGCTGGTCCCCAAGGATGGCCCGTGTCCACTGGAGGGCATAGGTGGGGTCCCAGCCTACCTCCCCCCCAATGGTGGGTCTGCACGGGCCATCTCAGTCCCGCAGAGGCCAGCTGACCACGGGAGGTGCTGGCCAAGGCCCCCGGCCACCGCTGTGTGAGTAAAAGGTACCACCAAAGTTGGGGGGGAGGGAGTGAGGGCCAGGGTAGAAGGCAGAGGAACGGAGGGGTAGAGGGGTAGAGGCAGGTGCTAGAAACGGAGTCCGCGGTTCTCTTGGCCGCTGGGACCTGAAGGGAGTCCCCGGTCCTCTGAGGCCTGACTTTGTCGGGCGACATGAAGGCAGCAAGCGGCAGGAGGCGGCGTCTCCGGCTATAAATGGACAGCGTGTCGCAGACCTTCAGGGCTGGTGTTTGTTCGGGACCAGAGTGGCCGGTGGTCCCACAGGAGCCCCTCTGCAGGACAGGAGCCCTCCGCAGAGGCTCAGGCTCGGCTGCCCCCCCCCCCCCCCGTGCTCCTGACACGCGGTGAGGACAGGGCCCCATCCGGAGCCGTTTCCCACTGTAATCGGGGATCCGCCGGGTGGATGGGGCTGCTGCCCCGTGCCAGGCACTCGGACAGGAGCCAGGGACCGAGCCTGGGCCGAAGAGACACTGGCACTGGGGCCGAATCAGAAGCCCGAGGGCCGTGGGGAAGGTATACGTCTGGGGCTGCAGGTCCGGGGCTTGGCGCCCACGAGGTCTCGCGCCCCCTCTGCCCCCATGCCTGTCCTCCTGGCTGGAGGGGGGCAGGGGGGAGGGATGGAGGGCTGGGGAACAAGGGCGTTGCCTGATCGCACCCCCTTGCGAACCCGGAGCTGAAAGAATCGGATGTGCCGCTGTGATGGGCCAGGCCCTGTGCTAAGGCCTCCGGGCGGTTCGGTTTGTCTCACCGGCCCTGGAACAACAGGCGGGAAACGGAGGCTTCGAGAGGTCGCCGTGCCCCAGGCCAACGTGCCCCAGGCCAACGTGCTGGTCAGCGGCAGAGGGGCGATGCCGACCCCAGCGTGTCTGGCCGCAGAGAGCGAATGGTTGGGCGGGGGGGGCGGGGGGGCAGCGGGGCGGGCTGCTGGCCGGAGGCGAGGCTTTGGGTGGGAGGCTGGCCGCCGGCGGGAGCTGCTGCTGCACCCGCGAAGGCTGCCTTAGCTCCCCGGGCCCCGCCTCACGCCACTGGGAGAGAGGGACACCCTGACAGCGAAAAGCTCCTGAGACTCCCGGGCTCTGGTGAAGGAGCGTCTTGGAGAACCTTCCCCAAGTTCCTGGCAATGTCCCCGTGGGAGCCAGCTCACGTATTAAAAAAAAAAAATCATTAAAGAAGTTCGGACCGTGGGGAGGCCGTAAATGTAAAATATCGGTGGTTTGACAGGGTCCCCCGCCGCCGCAGTCAGCTTCGTCTCGACCAGCCAGAGCCCCGTCCAAGCAAGACATCGTTTGTCTCCCCCAGATGGCTCCCCCAAACCTCCCCACCACATCTGCTCCAAAGGGTCCGTGTGCCCAGCTAGCAGGGCACCTGCAAGCACCATGGCCGCATCCAGCTGGGCAAGGGCAACGTGTTGGCAGAAATCTGGAGGGAGCTGGCCCTGGGTGGCAGCCAGCGCCACTTCTGGAATGGGTGCCCACGAGACCCAGTTCTCCTGGCCCTCCCGCGTCCTCCCTTCCCTGGTAGCACCGGAGCCGTGAGCCAGGCCGCCTGCTTGCCGGACACTGCAGGAGGGAAAGGTGACAGTTGCTACCGCTGAAGCGCCCCTGGGGGCCTCTTGGTGGCGGGAACAAATACGCGGTTTGGGCTGTAGACATGGCACCTGCTCGCCCCTTTGTCTGAGGGTGTCTTGTTCTTGTTCAGGAGTCATAGGCGGTACCAGCCAGCCAGTCTTCCGTCCTGCTCCCTCCTCTGCCACAGACAGAAACAGGAGTGGGGGGACATAAAGGTGTTGGGACCCCCCTTTCCCACCCTGTCAGCTCAGGTCAGGCTGGACCTGGCCGGCGGGGACACGGGATCAGAGGCTCAAGGGAGGATTTCCAGGGTCCAGCCCTCCCCCCAACCCCCATATCCAGGGTGACTTCCAACCAACTAGCTGACCCCTCCCCGCTGCAGCTGGGAGACAGGGAGGGTGACATTGAGCGCCTGCGCTGGGGCGCCCTAAGGGTTAACTAATTAATGGTCGAAAAGTGCTTTGAAAAAATAAAGTGCCGGATAATGGGAAGGGCAATTATGTTGGGAGAAACTCCTAATTTGGCTGGAATTGATGTTAATGATAAAGTATCTGAAACATGTAGCAAGCAGGCGTGATTGTATTTTATATGACAGAGGGAGAGACACTCGCACGCAGGGGACACGGAGAGCCGTTAATTCGGTTAAATAAAGTGAAAGACGGAAGGAACCCGGACACCGACCTGGTGGAGCACTGGGGACCGGGTCGGGCCTTCCGACTCCTCGTTATTTGTTTGTGACCGAGATCGCCGGGAAGGTGCCGGGCTGGTGGCTCCAGAGGCCGAAGAGAAGAGCCAGCTGTGGCTGGGGGACGCGAGCAGGCACAGGCTGCGTTCTGGGGTAGACGCCAAGGTCTCAGAGAGTCAAGGTGGGTGTGGGCGCCCTCCCCGCACCCACCCTGGAGGCTGAAGCTTCACCCACCAGAGCTGGAGGGGAGAAGGGGGAGCTGAGACGGCAGCCAGCAGAGCTCTTTCGCCTCCAGAGGGAGAGACGGGGCCCCCGGGGGGCAGGAGGGAGGTGGGTATTAGTCAGTATAAGAGCCAAGGATGACAGCCAACTCCTGTTTGCCAGGCCCTGGGGCAGGGTGGGATTCCATGTCATCCTCAGAGCAGCCCGGTGCGGCGGGCACCGTCTCACCTCCATCTCCCAGAGGACTGGACGGACACTCAGGCGGGAAAAGCAAGCGTTCAAGGTCACACCGCCAGCGTGGGGCTCCAGCGGCCGGACTCGGGAGGAAGCTCACCGCCACGACTTCTGGCCGAACAGGCGCTCTCGGTATTCAGGGCTCTGCTCCCCTCGTCGTTCTGCCAAAGTGGGGGACCAGGACGAGGATGTGGGGAGCCTTCGGTCCCTGTCCCCCCGGGCGGGTTTGAGCAGCAGTGCGGGGGGCCGAGGGGACAGAGCGAGCGTGCTGCAGGGGGGCCTTGGTTTTCCGAAGGTCTGCGAGGTCCCCGCAGGTCCAGATTAGTATTCAGTATTTATAATATTTCCATAATGGTGAAACAAAAGAAAACAAGGGGAGAGAATGCATTTTTAATCACCAATCATTTCTCTTTGTTTGTTGTGAATGAGCGGCGAGGTGAAATAGTATTTCATAATCACCCCATTCGAATTTTCCTCCCCACAAACGCCGGGGAACCTCTAAATAAAATAAACAAACAAGCCAAGACCTTAACACAAATCCCCGAGGGCAGAGTGCTACGTGTGGGCCGTGGCTGCCACGAGGCGGGGGCTGGGAGCCGGGGGACAGAGGACAAAGGGACAGGGCCCTGTCACTCACCTGGAGCAGGAGACTCGGGCTGAGGGCACCCACAGGCGGGGGAGGACACACAGAGCAATGGTTTGAAGACCCTGAGAGCGGGCCAGATTCCTCAGCCGTTATTTTCTCTTCCTTATTCTTCCAGAACCTTCTGGGCTGCCTCCTGTCACGATAAACCAAGGGAACTCCTGCTGCCTGCCCCCAAGGGGCTTCGTACGCTCCCACTCACCGGGCTCCCCATCCCGGGAATCTTCTCTGTCCAGAGTCCACCCACCCCGGGAGCGAGTCCCACCTCTCAACTGCTACAGGAAGAAAGCACAGCAGCGAGGATGGAAAGGGCATCTCCAAGACCTCCTAGGGTCAGAGCTGGACTAGCGCTGGGGGTCACCCCTCGCCCATCTGCACTGACCCGTAGGTGTCTTGGAGACGTCTTCTGTCCACTGAGTTTCTTTGCTGGCTGTTCCTGATTTTCTGTTTCGTGCATCTCAGCATCTCCCGACACTCAGGTGCCTGGCGCACGGGGGCACACGCCAGACGTTTGCCTGATGTAGGGGTGGGTGAGCAGTCGGATAGATCAGTGGTCGGCAAACTGCGGCTCATGGGCCACGTGTGGTTCACGAGCCGAGGTTTGCCGCTCTGCTGACTAAGGAGTTTGCAGACCACTGGGATAGGGGCTTAATCACAAGGAACAGCAATAGCCTGTCATTATTGGAATCGAGAGTCTAGGTCAGTGGTCAGCAAACTCATTAGTCTACAGAGCCGCAGTTTGCCGACCACTGGGATAGACGCATGGATGAATGATTGGTTGGATGGATGGGTAGGGGGATGGGTGGATACATGAATGAATAAGAGGCTGAAGCTGGTTTGGTTTCCTCACTCGCCATTATCTAAGACTAGATAGATAATGACAATCACAGTGGAATCTAGTTATCACCTGAGGACCTGCTGCCTTGAAATTATGTCTCCAACAATGCCCTGAAGGACCCTGGGAAAAATCCTCTTCTAACAAATCAGACTCCTTCCAAGTAGACACTTGAGGGAAAGCTCTAAGGCCAGGCTGACACCTGTTTTCATGTGAGTCCCGTGGTGGTTAGGAGTACGACCCCAGGGTCAGAGGGCCTGGGGTCAGAGGGCCCGTGGTCAGAGGCCCCGGGGTCAGAGGGCCCGGGGTCAGAGGCCCCGGGGTCAGAGGGCCCGGGGTCAGAGGGCCCCGGGGTCAGAGGGCCCGGGGTCAGAGGGCCCGGGGTCAGCTCCTGGTTCACAGCCCCTCTGTGCCCGGCCCCTGCCACGGTTAGGAGCAGCACGTAGCCTCTGCAGCCCTTTCCCCGGCGGGACATGTCGGTGGGGGTAGCTCAGAGCACCAGGGCATTCTCAAAGCCAGGCTGGGTGATCTGCCAGGGCCAAGGCCCACACTCCGTCCGAATCCCATTGAAAAAGTCATAAAAAGGTAATTACTTTGTCATTACTGAACACTGGTTTGTCTTTTTCTCTCTTAAGCCGTGATCGTAAATAACCAGCCGTTACCCTTCAGCATGGGCACCCACATCCAGGCAGGACCTGCCCGCTCGCGTCCGCTGGCTCGCCCCCTCGCCGCCATGCCCACTCCGCACGCACATCGCACACAGAGACACCGCCGTCCACCCGACGGCCCCACGCATCCTGCTCGCCGCCGGGAATGACAGTGACGGTAGCTACTGTTTGTGAGTCCAGGGAATGGCTCTGCGTGAATCATCTCAGTTAGTTCTCCTGACAAGGCCGTAAGGCAGACACTGACTTTGTTCCCGATTGACAGATGGGGACACTGAGGCTGAGGAAGGTCAGGAACTTGCTCAAGGTCATATTGCAAATAGCAGAGCTGGGATTTGTACTCATGTGCCCCAACTGGGAAATCCATACTCCAATAAACCTAGATTTAAAAATTACACACATACATCGTCTCTGGGAGAAAACCATTGCAATGCAGCATGGGAATTGCTGGGGCAGAGGAACCAAGGGGACTGTGCGAGGCCAGCAGCGTTTGGGGCAGGGGGACATCAGGGAAGGCTTCCTGGAGGAAGTGACCCCTGCTTTGGTCTTAAGGGGTGAGTGAGAGAAGGCCAGTAAAGAAGGGGAGGAAAGGCCTTCAGGGCAGAGAGAAGAGCCGAAGGCTGGAGAGGAGACCCAGGCGGGAGCTCCGAGCAGCTGTGAGCGGCTGGCGCAGGGCGTGTGGACGCAGGACTGAGAGCGCCGAGAGGCGAGGCCGGAGCGGAGGGCAGGGCTACGCCCACATCCGGGCCAGGCCGCAGAGCGGGCCGCCCGCCACGTCCAGCTACCGGCACTCCTGTCGTGTGACACGAGGCACCTCACCCACAGAACAGCTCTTTCCTGCCTCCCGCCAGCCCCCCCCCCCCCTCGGTGAGGCACGGCCCGGGGGCGCTGGCACCGGTACAGGTGCCGTCTGAGGAGCACGGCCTCCACCGTCCCACAGCCGCGCCCCGCGGGGCCTGGCCGCACAGGCCTCCCTCCGGCCCATGGCGGCCAGGCCAGGCAGCACAGCCACGGCCAGCCCGTGGGAGAGAGGGGCGGAGGGGGAGGGAGGAGGGGAGGGGGAGGGGGAGGGAGGGGGAGGGAGGGGGAGGGAGGGGGAGGGGTCCTGGGCCTGGAGACAGGGCCCCGGGGGGTGTGGCTTTCGCTCTGAGGCAGGCGGCCCCTTTGCCATCTCCATTGCTCAGTTTCCCTCCTTGGTGTGAA
>CM050508.1:207295869-207365869 GCA_027563665.1 Antrozous pallidus
GCATACAAGATGATGCTCCAACCAACTGAGCTACCCAGCCAGGGCCAACTTTTGAAAGTTAAAATAGTGACTCTTGGTCAACATTTATTGAGTGCTTACTGTATACACAAGCTGGTGGTTGGCTCTGTGCTGTCTTTGGCTCCTTCTGTCTTTTCACTCCCCTGTTTCCCCCCCAAATAAGACAGTGTCTCATATTAATTTTTGCTCCTAAAGATGTGTTAGATTTTATTATCGGGGGGATGCCCTCTATTACAGCGAGTAGGCCTTATTTTCGGGGGATGTCTTACTTTTGGGGAAACAGGGTAGATTGAAATGAGATTTATAGTTAAAGGACAGTTTTGTTCTACTTCCTGCCTTCTCCTCTCCCAATGCTCTCACAGTCAAGTTTCATCTCTTTAGGAAACTGAATGAAGGTAAAAAAAAAAAAATGGTTGTTACACTGGGGTACGTCCAGAGAGGTTCCTGTCACTTTCCCCTCACCCCCCAAGTATCTGGCTCAGGGGGAGAAAAGCTTTGGCTGTGGAGTCGGACAGCCGAGCTCAGCCTTGGGAGAAAGTTATTTCTCTGTGCCGTGGTTTCCTCATCTGTATAATGGGCACATTCCTAACAGCAACCACCTCATACCGCTGTGGGGAGGGTCTAATACCGGAAGTGCTTGGCATGGTGCCTCGCACATAATAACCTAGCAAACCAGCTACTGGGGCACAATTAGGCGCTTCTTTCGGTCACTCCGGAGGATTAGACGTTTTAAAAACTGACCAGGAAGCTGAGCCGCAATTACTCTCAAGGCTTTTCCAAATACACAAACGCTTATTTGTTCAACCGTCAGCCACCGGGAGCCTCCTGGGTGCCAGGCACTGCGCTTGGCTCCTCGGCTTCTGCCAAAAGGCACAGGCCCTGCCCTCAGGAAGCTCACAGTCTAGCGGGGAGTGGGGGGACCCTCTCCGGAGACCTAGGAATGGGAGAGGTGCTGGGTCACCTGCAGCCCACCCAGGAAGAGGACCGAGACAGGTGACCTCGATAGAGTGCTCAGTTGACCCCACTCCCCCTTGTGCCTGTGCAGCCTCCTCTTTTGGGGTACAGTTCACCAGAGCCATGTACTTCCCCACTGTCGACCCCGGGCCAAAGGCCAGAGAGTAGAAAACTTGGCAAAGCCACTGTGCCAACCTGGCAACTCGTGGGTTAAACCAGCTCCTCCTCTCTCCCTTACCCCCCCCCCCCCAAAGTGTGTCCTAGGAGCTTTCTAGTAATTTCCCTACAGCAGAGGCCCCTCCAGGGCAGGGACCACATGGGGCTGATCTAGGTTCAGTGCCTCACTCACAGAGAGTGAGGGCCTGCTATGTGCCAGGCGCCGTTTGAGGTGCTGAGGACGCGAGAGACCCCGACAGAGTCCCTACCTCAGAGAAATTTCAGCGATCTGGGCAGCTGGACAGGAAACACGGGAATAACACGAAGAAGCAAACGCATCGTGGACACTCGGGGTGCCGTGGTAGAGAGAGGCTGGGGAGCTACTTTGGGGAGCAGAGACCCGAGTGCCGCCGAGGAGGCAGCCCCAAGAAGAGCATTCCAGGCAGAGGGGGTGGTGCAAAGGCCCCGAGGTGGGGACACGTGTGGTGTTTTCTGGGACAGCAAGGAGCCCGTGTGTCGTCGGGGCCATGTGACGAGGGGGGCTGACGGAGATGGGGTCCGGGGTGGCCGGATCTCGGTGACCAGGAGAAAGCCTCTGTATTAGTTTAGGGGGAGCTCAGGAAACACTAAAATGAAGCCGGGGAGGAGAGAAGCATCCGATTCCAGTCCCGGCCAGAGCAGACGTGGAGGGGCTGAGAGCCCGGGGGCCAATGTTGGGGTACGGTGCTCTGTCCTAGCCCCTTCCTTGGGTGTCAGTTTCCAGCTCCCCCCCCCCCCCCAGAGGAGGTTCCTTCCCGGGATCCAGAAAGACCCCTTGGGGGGATGGGCGGAGGGAGGTGCACCTGAGAAAAAATGGAGGGAAGAAGAAATGATTTCATACAAGTCTGATGGGCGAGGTGAGATGTGGCTGTGGGGAGGGGAGGGCATTGGCCAGCAGACTCCTCGGCCAGCTCCTCCAAGGCCTAGCTGCTTGGCTCATTTTTTAAAATTAATTTTTTTTTATTATTTAAAGTATTACAAATAGTAGTACATATCCCCCTCCTCCCCCCCCCCCCCATTGACCTCCCTGCCGGCCTCCCCTACCCCCCAGAACATGCCCTCACCTGCCTCCCAACCCCAGTGTCTTGTATCCATTGGTTATGCTTATATTGTTGGGTTCATTTTTGTCTCCCAGCCCTGGGAAGCATCTGCCCCACGGGAGGCTGGGAAAATGCTGCCGAATGAATGAGTGCAGGCGGGGGACAGGGACGGAGGAGAGGCAGCAGGGAGCGAGCACAGGAAGTAGGGAGGAGGAGAGGGAGCACTGGATGTCCCGAGGAGCAGTGACAATTACTGGCATTTATCGATCACACTCTTGGCCCAGGCGCTGTTCCTGCATTAACTCATTTTAGCCTCTCAACAAGCTCCGGCAGTAAGCACTCTTATTACCCCCCGCCCCCCGTTTCACTGGGCGGCAACCGAGGCACCGAGGGGTCAGATGCCTTCCTCAGGGTCACTCTGCTGGTGGGTTGCTAGGGTGCCCCCCCCCAGCCCAAGCAGTTAGCCACTTCTTCAGACCGCCCAGAAGACTCAAACCTTAGGAGACCTTCCTTACCAGTTCTCAGGCCCCTTACCTCTCACTGTGCCTCAGTTTCTCCTTCTGCAGAGTGTCAGGATTGGGCTTGAGATCTCTGGGGCTGGGCATTCTTGCCAAGGCACCAGCCACAAGGGACTTGTAGGCCAGCAGCCGCCTCTGGGGCGCTGAGGAGTCATTGATGGGGGTGGGATGGGGGGAGGTGGCAATGGAGAGGGAGGGGGTCACTGGTCAATAGGGACTGTTCATTGTTGATGTGTTGCTGCTTCCTGTTAATTCTGAGGCTAAGGGAAAGAGAAAACTAAATGAACCCGAGAGGGGTGTCTCACCCCCAAATCTGGCCTTCCCGAGCTCAGCCTACTCCATTCCCGGGGCAGAGACAGGCTCTGTGTTTGAGTTGGGGTCTCCTCAGCCTCAAACAAGCAGAGACCACTCAGCATCTAAAGGGTGTGGGACGGGTGAGCCTCCCCCACCTAAATCTGGAGGGCTTATTTTTTTGGGGGGGGGATGGAGGGGGAAGAAGGCAAATCCTGGCCACCTCAGGGCCAGAGAACCACAGAGTCCCCAGTCTTTATCCGTTTACCAATGAACTTCCGGCTTAGGCAGGCATGGGATCCATCCCAGCAGATGTCTCTCTTGGACAATCAGCACACAGGGCTTCTGGTCACTTCCGGTCCTGAGAAACTTTGCCCAAAGGTTGTCGATGAGGCCCAAACCCCAGCGGCCTGCAGCGGTGTTCGCCAGCCTGCGGCACTCTGCTCTCAGCGTCACTCACCTGCCGAGCCCTTCTCAGACCTGTGTGGGTCATACTTTGAATTTTTATTCATTTATTCTACGAATCGTTGAGCTATTCGGTCAATTTAGCCATTGTGCTCAATGTCTCACTTATCTCGCCATCTGAGTGTTTTCCCCTTTCTTTCAGGCCTGACGCCATTGGCATCCTGTCCTCCTGCAGAAGGAAAAACAGGTACAGTGACTAGCTCAGTCCTGGGGTGGGGGTGGCCCAATCCAGAAGGGCAGGGCCCGAGCCACTGGGCAGAGGACTGCTGCCGACCTCGGGCTCAGCCTGGGGTGGCCACCTCCAGCCAGCTGGGAGGCGTGAGGGAGGGCCAAAGGGGGGGGGTAAGAGGTGTGTTTCCAATGGTGTCTCAAGGTTCCCCCCTCAAAGGTGCCCTCCTCTTTTCCCTGGAGAGGGGAGACATGAGTTCTCCTAAGACACTCTTTCTCCCATTGCCTTGTTCTATTTTCTCCACGGATCTTCTCGCTCTCTGAAAGAATGTTCTTCATTTGTTTTCATGTTCAGTATTTGCACACACGTTCCCCCTCATTCTTCCCGGCCTATCTTGCTCGCTTAAGGAGTTATTTCTCGCACAGCGGAATGAATGACAAACTTCCTTGCAAAGAATAAGGGCAAAGCGAATATGGAGCACCGAGAACATCCTTTTTAGTCGTTTATTCTAACATTTTCACTTGCAGAAGAAGAGCTAGTTCTTCTGGAAGAACCGCAAGCCCACTGGCTCGCCGGAGTTCCGAACAGGTGGAAAGTAACCCGCTCCCAGCCCTGGTCCTCTCCCCCAGCTTAGGCTCCGCTCCTTTGGGAAGCGTAGAAAGCCTTGCCCGCCGCAAAAGGGAGCCCTGTGCTCGGGTGCTCTTCGGCAGGCCGGGCCTCGGGGTGCGTGCAAGCAGAGAGCTCAGCCCTGGGAGGTGGGTGGGAAGAAACCAGGAGGGGAAGGTCTGGGGGTGCGAGGGTGGAGCGGAGCCCGGCCCCGCGATCCGGCCCGGGTTTTGCATGCCACCCAGTCGCCCGCCCGGCCGCGGAGAATTCCATAATCACAGCGGGCGACAGCGGAGACTGGGAGCGAAAAATCCAGGATCCGGCAACTTTGGGCAGCGCATGCGCGCCCGCGGCGCTCCATCCCAAACACACACACACACACACACACATTTTTCCCCCGGACTTGGAAAGTCACCCAAAGCCGCCCCAAGTGCAGGTAAGAGACTCCGCGCTCCCTCCGCCGCGCCTCCCCCCTCGCCCCGCAGCTTCTCGGGACTCTGGGGGTGCCCCCGCGCCTCTCCCCCTGGCCAGGTGCTGCCTTCCACCCCCCGGGGCTGCCGTTTGCAGCCGGGAGCCGGCGAGCGAGCGAGCGAGAGAGCCAGCCAGCCAGCCAGCCAGCCAGCCTGCCTGTGCGCGCGGCGGCTGCCACCCAACTCCGGCCGCGCGGGGGACAGGGGGCACGGAGGGCTGGCACCCGGGCGCGGGGTAGCGCGTCGCCCGCCGTGGCCAGGGGGATGCCCAGCGCGCAGCTCCGGGGGAGGGGAGGGCTGCTCCTGCCGGGGGGTCACTTATCCCAACCGAGGGGTGGCGGGGTAGGGGAGAGGAGGGGGAGGTGCCAGGCGCAAGTGCAGGACTTTGCGAATAGGGTGGGGGCGCCCCTCTGGCTGCGGGCCGGCCTGGTAGGGGGCAGATCCTCGCCAAGACCGTGTAATCGCTCTTTTCCCCTTCGGTGCCCCCAGTTACGGGAGGGGGGGGCGTTATGCGCTCTCCGGGGCAGAGAGGGAGGCAGGGGTGAGGGGCGCCTGGGGTGACTTTGCAAGACTTTGCCCAGGGCAAGAAGGGGTGGATGGGAGACAACCTCCAGCCGCCTCTTGCGCCCCACTCCCGGGGTGTGGGTGCTGCCGGCAGAGGTAGGCAGTGCTCCTTTAGGTGCCGAGTGTCCAGGGGGGCCTCCGGGTGGGCAAACGAAGGTCAGGGGTTGTTTTGATGGGGGGCGCGGCGTCCCCCTTTTCCATCGGTGCCTGGGAAGTTTGTCTCAAGTGCGCCGCTCGGGCGCGGCAAGTGGCTCTCTTCACTCCTGCTGCCCCCACCCCGGCCTTCCCGGGCACAGAGCTGGCATGACGGGGCACGGGGAGCCGGGGCGCCGGCTCGGGGCCGCGCGGCGGTCCGCGGGAGCCCGCCTGTGTCCGGGGAAAAGTTCGGGGAGTTGCGGCGGCTGCTGAGCGCGTCGGAGAGAAGTTGTGCGGGGGCCGCTGGGCGCTGGGCCGGCCGGCGGGTGGAGGGGTGCGCTCCCGGGGGCTCGGCCGCGGTGGGAAAGGGGACGGCGGGGTTTCTGTGTCCCGAGGCCCAGGCTGAGGGTGACATTGGGGCTTCTTAGCATTTGGGGAAGCGGAGTCCCGAATCCAGGGGCGCTGCTGGCATAGGCACCGGGTGGAGGGCAGAGAAAAGAGGGGCTTGGGGGGCGAAGAGAGGCACCGAACGGCGGAGGGCCGGCCAGCTGTTCTCGGGGTCGAGCTTCGGGGCAAAAGAGCGCGTGGCGCCCGGCGGAGGAGGACAGGGGAGCCGGGCTCTCCAGGGGGCGCGCGGGAATGGGGGGTCAGGCCCTCCCCGCGGCCAGGAGGTCCGGGGCAGGGGGCCCGCGTGGTGCGCCGGGGCGAGCGGCGGGCGGAGCGGCGGCCGGTTTATTTTTACTCGGTGGCATTTGCAGAATGTGCAGCTGATGGCCGTCGGCCGCCAGGAAGTTTTGCTTTCTGTTCTTTCTCTCTTCCCGCAGCAGCCAGCGCCGCCGGGAGCCCGGGAGCGGGAGGGCCCGGGAGCCGGGCTTGGGAGGGGAGGGGACGGGGCGCCCCCTGGGGTGGCGAGGCCGGGGCCGGGCCGGCCGGGCGAGGGCCGCGGGCTGGCGCTGGGCCGCCGCACCCCGGGGCTTTGGGGCGAACGTCCGCCCGGCGCTGGGAGCTGCGGCCGGCGCAGGGGAACAGGTGTATGCGCCGTCAATCACAGCAGGAGGGACACTGGGGGCGTAGATTAAAACAACAATAATAGATTTTTTTCTAGGCGGTGGGTGCGGATTCTTCTTCCAAGTGACCCCCCAACCCGGCTCGGAGTTGGGGGCGAAGCGTGCCTGTGGTGGCGGGGGCCGCGTCGCCCTGCCCTCAAGTTCCTCCCGAACCGGCCTGGCTTGGGAAGCTGGACGGGGGGGCCCCGACCTCCCTCCGGCCACGCTGGGGAGGGTGCGGGTGCGGGTGCGGGTGTGTATGATCTGTGCACCCGGGAATCGGCGAAAACATCCCACCGATGAGCTTGGAGTTTCCCCAAACCCGGCCGGACCGGAGGGCCATTGGGGGGGTTCTGCGTGGCGGCCCCAACAGAGTCCGGAGGCGCGACCCTCCGAGTGTGCGGCTGGCGCACAGACACCCCGAACCCCCGGAGAGGTGAGCGCAGCGCGGGGAGAAAGGCCGGGGCAGGGGGTGGGCAAAGTTAGGATACGGAGGAGGTCTCTAAGCTGGTACAGACGCCGTGAGAGCCAGAGAGGGGACTGGGCACAGATCGCTGGGTACATGGGCGCCCCCCCACCGCGCGCGCCCACACCATGGCACGCGTGCACACACACACACACGCGCACACACGCACACACACGCACACGCACACACATGAACGGCGCTGTCCTAAGGGGAGCTGTCCGGGCTGAGCTGGAGCAGCTGCGCCGGGGCGTGGTGAGGGGGGTGGCGGGTCCCCCGGGGCTGCGCTCCACGTGCCCAGAGGGGGCGCTGGGCCTGCTGGGCGTCCGAGCGCGGAGCTCCGTGTGTGCGCCCCGCTGGCGGCGGGGCAGGCGGCGGCCGGGCAGCGCGGTCCGTGCGTCCTGCGCCTTCCCCGGGGCTGCGGCTCCCGCCCCGGCTCCCAGCCGCTCTCCCACTTCCCAAACTTCGGGTGAGGGTTCGTCCTCGCTCGGACCGTCTGCAGCGCAGGGTGGGCAACTTCTCCCTCCCCGCGGGGGCCACCTTCGCTCTTCCCGGAAACCGGCGAATTGGAGAGATGGCACCCCCCCCCCCCACCTTAGAGGCGGTGAACAGAGTTTATGGGGAATATTGTTGAACTTCAGTAATCAGGTTTCCAGCGATCTTATGCCTTCTGTTTAATTTATTAGACTAGTTATTTATTCTGTTGATGATAATCTGTTGCTGGTTTCTATGGAGATGTTAAACTGATCTCTTTCAGAAATCAAACTCCATATGCACTAAAACGTTTAAAGGGGCAGTACTTCCCTCTTTTTTTTTTTCTTTCTCTCTCTCTCTCTTTTTTTTTTTAGACTTTGCACCTTGCTGAGACTTAGCGTCTTTTCTCTGAGTCTCGGTGCATTTTATTTCCTTCGGAGCCCGGAGACTCTCGCTTTGTGGCGAGTACAGCTTATTATGGCTAGAAGAAAGCAAAGGCTTTGATCCCTAAGTTGCATCATCATTTAAAACAGATCATTTCACCACCCCCCCTTCTACCCCATCATATAAGAGCAAAATTCTTTCAAGATCAAAGAGTCCAATCTAAAAAAAAAAAAAAAAACAACACACACACACACACACACACAAAACCCAACTATTGTTTAAAAAAATAGGAAGTCAGTCAATGCGAACGTCTCCTTTATATCTGCTCCCCTTGTGTCTAAAGAATTTTTTGAATAAGAAAAACAAAACTTGTAGCTCAGCTAATTTTTCATACTTATTAATAGTTTATCTTGGCCCCCCCTTTCTTAATTTAAAAAGAAGTTCAAAGTTAGATTTCTCTGCCTGTGGGGGTTGAGGTATATTTTCTTCTCTTTTAGATCCTGACCATCTGTTTTTGGAAAAATTAGCCTCTGGGAAAAGGGGAAGAGTGGCTTTTTTTTTTTCTTTCTTCAATAGAATGCTTCAATTTTTTTTTAAACACTCAAATATTTCAAAGTGCCCATTTTCCTACTTTTTAAGAGAATATCAGCAACCTCTTGTCTGGTGTCTGAGAGAGCAGAGCAACTTTTTCTCCTTCTCCCCTCTCCTCGGGGAGCTGTGGATTTGTGACTTTGAGAGGAGTGGGTGCCATGAATTAAGAAAGTAAAGCGGGGGGGGGGGGGATTATCTTGGGTCGTGACACCTGAAAAATTGCAAACCTACTCTGAACGCCGATGTTGATCACACCGGCAGATATGACACAAAGCGATTGCGTTTCCCAATGATCCTTTGGGACTAAGTTGTAGGTAAAACCATTCAATGCATTTTTAATATTAAAGTAAGGCCTGGGTTCCATTTTCTTGGAGGTGGGGGAAGTGGAGGTCGCTCTCTAGAGCTGATGCTTTCTGAGTATACTTTCCTTTTCCAAACGGACCCCCCCCCCCACCTTTCAGGCCTGCTCACTTCCATTCACTTTGGGGAGGGGTGAGCCACACTCAGGGGCATTTGGCTTTCATACATAAATTTATATCTGGCCAGAAGGTCCAGTGCTAAATAAGAGCACACTTAGAAAGAAAGAAAGAAAGAAAGAAAGAAAGAAAGAAAGGAAGAAAGACCAAACCCCAGACTCCACCCCTGCCATAGGAAATAAAACAGAGGTAATTCTTGATTCTCGCCCTCCTTCCCCCCATCTGCCACCCTGCTTCTCTTTTAAATTATTCCCTTTTGGAAGGGGGGTAGAATGGGTGTTGCTTCTCAGCTCGAAGGAGAATTGCTGTATTTTAAACATTTGTTTGATTTGGATTGCAAACAGAACAGAGGCTTAGGCATAGAAAAGAACACTGTAGCTTTAAACTCAGGAGTTTGCATATTCTCCTTGTATCTTTCCCCTTTGCTAATTATTGTGTTGTTTTCAGAGCAAATATGTCATATCCATGGCGACCGGGCAGGTTTATTGTCTTTCTGAAGCAATAGCTCACATAAGTAATTAATGACTTTCTTTTTTTTCCCCTGGCTTAGGTTAAACAGATCATTCAAGGAAAGTCATCTCTCTCTCTCTCTCTCTCTCTCTCTCTCTCTCTCTCTCTCTCTCCCTTCTTCCTCTCCCCCCCCTCTCTTTCTCTCTCTTTTTTTAGCCCGGTGACATAAGAACATGAGTTAGAACAAGAAAATACTTTAACCAAGAAGCCAACAGCTTATTTCCCCCTATTTCTTTTAAAAGCCACAGTGCCGGCTTGCAGACACACGAGGCTGGTTCTCGCGGCCTGGGCCCGGGCGGGCTCCGGAGGCGGGCAGCGGGCGCGTGGGCAGCCGGGAGGGACCCGGAGGAATGTGCGTTGAGGTGGGGGCAGCACTCCAAAATGAGCGTTTCTCCTGTATTTAGCAGAATTTAATTAAATTGTTTACAGGAAAGCATTAATGAGTTAAGAGCAGCGCTCCCCAAGTCCAGCTAATTGGAAAGGCCAAGTTTTTCTTTCCCATTCACCTTGAGCTTCCACTTTCTCCGGCCTTTATCTCAAGTGCCTTTTTTTTCCCCGGAAAAGTTACCTTTTGGAATCCCCTCTGGTTAATGTTCCCAGAATTCTAGTGGGATTTTGTTCTTCTGTTTGTTTGGTTTTTCCTCTTAGACTGACAGCTCGAAGCTGATTTCTGCTTCTCAGGAATCAAGAGCTACAATGACTAGGTTTTTAAAAGCTTTTAAAAATACTTGTGGTGGAGGGTAGCTTTGGAGGATATACACTGATGTATATATATATATAGATAGATAGAGTATCTTCTTCTGTGTCTAGCGGCAGTATCGGGGAAGGTAGAAGCAATGTTTTCCTTTTTTAAAAAAAAATCACCATGTACGCTCCTCCCTTTTCAAGTGGACCTTTTGCTAATAAGAAGCCGAACGGTGCCACCCCTTAACTTCAGAAATGTCCTCAACGTCCTACAGCGTTGTCCCCCCCCCCCCCCCCGCGCCCCAGCAGACATGCCCCCAGCGGGCGTTTGTACTCTGTCCCCAGCTCTCTGAAATGTCACCCACAGACAGGGTTTTGTGTGTGTCCTTAGGAAAGGGGAATGAGAGGAAGAGAAAAGCTTTTCGATTATATTTATGCTCCAGCATCATTCAAAAGGATATCCCTCTCTCCCCGCCGCCCCCACGTGAGGTGAGTTCAAAAAGGCTGCCAGTCGGCGGAGGGGATCTTCCGGCGTTTGGCTTTAAAAGTAAAAATATCAGGCAGAAGAGAGATTCAGTTGGTATCTGGTTTCTGAGGGGGAGCAGGGAAGGCCGGGCGGGTCTGACGGGGAGACTCCAGCGGAGCTGTAATTGAGCCGGCAACATCCTGATGTCTGTATCAGACACACAGACCGAGCGCAGCCACCGGCAGGCAGACACGCCTGCTGGAGCAGGGGGAGAGAGAGAGAGAGAGAGAGAGAGAGAGAGAGAGAGAGAGAGAGATTGATTTAATTTATAGACATTTTAAAAACTGTAATTTCATTAGGATGTGTTCTTCCCCTCCGGTGAAGGGCAGCCGGTCCCTCTGCCGGGATGCGTGGCGTGGCTCGGCGGGTGCGAACTTGGGCATCCTCACCGGCTCCGAGGCTCTGTCTCCGCTCTGCCCGCTGCCCTGCTTGCTGGCTTCCTTATTTTGCCATGAAAAAGTCCCAGAGAGCTGAAAGTTAGCCGCGGCTCCTGGCCGCCTGCTGACGCGCCCTGCGGGTGCCACGCCGATCGGCGACCGGGTCCGTGTGCAGCCCGGCCTTTGGCGTCTGTCTGCGTGTCTCCCATCTGCCGCCGGGCCGCCTGTGGCCCCCGCCGCAGGAGGCCTCTGGGGAGAGGGCCCCTCAAGTTCACCAAGTGAAGTCACCGTGTTTCTGAAGCCCCAGTGTTGTGTTTTTTTTTGGGGGGGGGGTGGGGGAGTAGCTAACGTATGTCATAAATTCTGCAAAAATTAATCAACCGTTTGACAGCTGCACGGTCCCGAGGCGGTGCCGGCGGGCCCGGCCCTTCCCGCGCCCTCTGTGCGGGGCCGGGCGGCGCGAGGGGCGGCCTGGGCGGCGGGAAGGGGACGGGGAACGTTGTCTTTAATCAGAATCATTGAGAGCAACTGAGGAGAGGGAGGGATCCCCTGCGTGGCCATCCTCAAGTGCCCTTGTTCCGTGTTGCGGGAATTTCTCTTCCCTCCCCGTCTGGGTTTCTTCTGTGTGTCTTTGGTGGAGAAGACACGCAGAAAAAGAGCAAAGGAGGGGGGTGGGGGGAGAGAGAGAGAAGGAGAGGAGAGAGAGGAGGGGGGCAGAGAGAGGGAGAGAGAGGGAGAGATGTGGCTCCTTCGGAACTCATTATCATTCTTAATAAGTCTTAAGGAATAAAGAAGAGCATTGAGTGTAAATGCTGGGTAATCCTAACACTTCTCAAGGTGAGAGGAGTCTGCAGGACACAGAGAGAAGAGCGAGCAGAGGAGGGGCGGGCGGGGGAGGCCCATGTAGCCCTGGGGGAGGCCTGGAGGCTGGGGTGGGGGGCCCAGAGGAGCAGCCGGCTGTCTGAGATGACACGGGGGTTTCTCAGGGAGAGGGGACGTGCTGGGGCGGGGAGCAGGGCGATGGGAGTGTGTGCCCTGGGGCAGGCCTGTGGGGGGTGGGGGGGGCTTCTCCTCCTGGGCTCTGTCTCCCCAGCAGCCAGCTCTGCCCCTGCCCTGCCCCGGGCTCCCCGGGCTCCCCGCACTGTGCTCTCTGGAAGGCCGGGGACACAGAGCCGGCCAGAGCTCAGCTCTGGACACTAGGTGGCTTAGAGGATCTTTGAGGTTTTTCCCAGAGCAGCGCTGGCTTCCTCTCTCCTTCCCGCGGGTGGGCTGCTCCGTGCCCGTCCTCGCCGGGCCTCTGGCAGCCCTGGCAGCCCTGGCTGGCCGACTGGCCCAGGGGCATGGTCCAGCTCCCAGGCAAAGCCAGGCGGCCAGCACAGTCGCTGGGGGAGGGGGCAGCCGGGCAGGGCCACTGGCAGGAGGGACGGCCCCCGGCTCTCAGCCACCTGGGGGTTGTCTCTGCTTCTCCCCTTTTTTGAGTTCATGCGCCCCCTGTGAGAATCCTCTTAATAAAAAAATCTCCTAAGCATAAATACCGCTTATGCTCTCAGAGGTTCCACAGATCTTGTAAAGCCGGCTAAGGACCCTCTAGGGTCCCTTGCTCTGGGGGGCTTCTCTCCAATTTTCCAGGACGAGGGGGGCGGGTGGAGGGGATCAGGGAGGAGGCAGATGGGTCATGGCAGCCACTCCCACCTCCGCCTGCCGCAGGCCCCGGAGAGCAGGGCTGCGTTGGAGGGTGACACCGGCCCCCCGCAGTTGGACCGGGGCCATGTGCAGGCCCCCCTCTGAAGAAGCCTACCTGCTCCGGTAGAGAGGCCTCCCTCCAGGCCACAGGGACCCCCCCACCCCCCGGGTCTGGCGTTCTCCAGGACTCCGAGGGTGTCTGAGGGAGGGTCTTGGCCAAGGTCATGTCACACCAACGGATTGATTTCCCCGGAGACACGGGGAGCCGCCGTTCAGGTTTGACTTACTGTAGTCAGGCTTTGCATTTTTGTGAAAACTGTTCCTTTTGGAAAGCAGCTTCGGGGAGCGTTCAGAAGGGGGTGCGTGGGAGTCGGAGCCGAAGGCTGCTGGCGGAGCCGGCGGCCGAGCTGGTGGGGAGCCCGCGGGGAGAGCAGGATGGGTTAATGGCGGGTGCGCTCCGCTCCCCTGTTGTCGGAAAGCAGAGTAATAACCAAATGGCATGCCCTGCCCGTGCCGCGCTGACGAGATTTACCGAAAGGCAGCCACGCGGCCGGCCGCTCTGCTCCCGGTCCCGGAGCGCGTGTGTGTGTGCGTGTGTGTGTGTGTGTGTGTGTGTGTGTGTGTGTGTGTGTGTGTGTGTGTGTGTGTAAATGAGGAGAAGGGGTGGGGGATTAGCTCTGCCAGGCTGGCACCCTTCCCCAGCACTAATTGCTGGCAGAGTACCCACAGGGGCTGTGCCAGCGTCTGCAGCTCCGCCCGCACCCCTCGCTCGCGGGGGAGCTCAGCTGTGCAGTTGCTATCCGAGGGCCATTTCCGGGCCCGCTGGTCCCAGCGGCTCCGCAGGGAATTTCAGGGGAATCCGATCCTTGGGGGGCACCTGGCCTGGGGTGCGGGGATGGGGTGAGACGGGGGTGGTCCAGGGCTCCGCTGAAGTCCAGCCGCAGGCACCAGGAGGCCCACCTCAGGCCCGGCTCTGCAGGGAGCCACCGTGTGGCCCTGGGCAAGTCAGCTGCCCTCCTTGCGCCTCAGTTTCCTCTTTTCCAATGCCCTCTGGCCCTGCTGCCTTCCCAGGGCCGCCCCGATGGTCAGCTGTGCCCGTAGCTTGAAAGGAAGGCGCTGGAGAAAATGAGGCCACAGGAAGAATTTGTCACGCTCCCCTTGTTCTGTGCAGGGTGCCCCAACGTCAGCCCCGCTGGCTTTATAGAAAATGCTCTCCGTTGCAAAGGGGACCCCTGTGACTTCCACTCCAGAAGGCCACGGGCCGGGGTGTCGTGTGTGTGTGGGGGGGGATGCATTTTGGCATCAGGTGGCAGGTTGGTTCTCTTGTCGCTGGAGGCTGGCTAAGTTGCTGGGGCTTAGGCAATACGGGGGATCCCATGGAGGGTGTGGGGTGTACTGACTGTTTTGAGCCATGGATTCCTTGACAAGCTGTAGGTAGTCTGGATGGTGTCTTCTGGGCCAGTTAGCTGGGAATCAAAGTTGTGGCTTTAGATCAGTCCGTTACCGAGCCTGCCCCTTGGTTTTCTCACCTGTAAAACGGGCACAGCAGCACCGACCTTTGTGGGCTGGGTGAACTAAGACATGTGAAGTGTTTAGCACGGGCCTGGCACTGTGTGGGTGAGGGTGGGAGCACGGTGGGTGGGAGAGGGGAGAGGGCTGGCCCTCTGGATACGGGGGGCTGGGACTCTGCCAGGTGCGGGCTGCTATGGAAATGGTTGATTCTGGGTTTCACTTCGGGGCTGCCTTGGGGTTCTCCTGGTGTTTTTGAGGACGAGTCTGCAGAGGACAAGAGGCAAGACGAGCACACACATCCAGAGTCAGAGCCCGAACGGACAGAGGCCATTGGTGTCTCTTCCCCGTGTGGCCAGGCTGATGTTCCCGGAGCTTGGGGAAGGGGGTGGGGTTTGGGATTTGGGTTCAGAAAGCAAGAGGGTTGGGGTGGGGTGGGGGCAGACCCTGGGAACCGTGCGAGGTGCCTGTGCCTGCACAGCCTGAGAGCTCGCCCGGGGTCCCCTCTCCGCTCTGGTGGAGCCGGTGCGGCTGGCGGAGGTGAGGAGCCTGCCTTTGGGGTCGGGCTGAGCCCCGTGTGAATCGCGTTCCTCCCAGCCGGGCAGGCTCCTCCCGCTCAGCCTTCGTTTCCACCATCTGTAAAACGGGGTGGGAATCCCTGTCTTCTGAGGAGTAAGGAGAGGACGGTCGTCATGGCTGAGGTTTGCTGAGGCTCCACTCGGAACGTGACTTCATGGAGAGCGCACAGTAGGGCTGCGGGATGAGGGGGAGTGAGTGACAGGCCAGCCTTGGGCCCGAGGCTGGGTCCCTGGGCGATTGGAGCTAGAGCCCCCCACCCTTGGGTGATCCAGCGCGGGGGGGGGGGTTTGAGGGGGGTAACCTCGGTCTGGGTGGAGGTGGGGGGGGCGGGAGAAGAGGCAGTGACCTAGGAAGGCAAGGGCATGGGGGCCGTGCCGCGGAGGGCTGAGGGGCGAGGGGCACTTATGGCAGATGAGGTGTATGAAACTCCATCGGCCTCTCCCATTTCACTGCGCTATGCCGAAACACCCCGGTTCCTGTTTCACTATCTGCGATCGGGGAGCGGGTTAATTTCCATTACCCACTCCGGGCCGCGTGCTCTGAGGATTTATCTAATTAAACTGATGCTTTTTTCTAAGAAAGAAGGGGGGGAGGGAGGGGGGAAGGGAGGGAGGGAGGGAGGGAGGGAGGAAGGAAGGGAGGAAGGGAGGAAGGAAGGGAGGAAGGAAGGGAGGGAGGGAGGGAGGGAGGAAGGAAGGGAGGAAGGAAGGAAGGAAGGAAGGGAGGGAGGGAGGGAGGGAGGGAGGGAGGAAGGAAGGAAGGGAGGAAGGAAGGAAGGGAGGGAGGAAGGAAGGGAGGGAGGGAGGAAGGGAGGGAGGGAGGAAGGAAGGAAGGAAGGAAGGAAGGGAGGAAGGAAGGAAGGGAGGAAGGAAGGAAGGGAGGGAGGGAGGAAGGGAGGGAGGGAGGAAGGAAGGAAGGAAGGAAGGGAGGAAGGAAGGGAGGGAGGAAGGAAGGGAAGGAGGAAGGGAGGGAGGAAGGAAATCGGTCCGTGTGGCTCAGTCGGTTGTAGTGAGGTTTCATACACCGAAAGGGGCGGTTCCCCTGACCGGTGTGGCTCAGTGGATAGAGTGTCGGCCTGCGGACTGAAAGGTCCCAGGTTCGATTCCTGGTCAGGACTGGTTGTGGCTTTGACCCCTGGTTGGGACATGTACGAGAGGCAACTGACCTATGTTCCTCTCCCCCCCCCCCTCTCTCTTTCCCTTCCTCTCTGTCAAGTCACCTTTTTTAAAGAAGAAAGGAAGGAAAGAGAGAAGGGAAGGAATGAAGGAAGGAAGAAAGAGAGAAAGAAGAGGGAGGGAGGGAAGGAGAGAGGGCGGAAGGGAGGGAGGGAAGGAGAGGGAGGGAGGGATGAAGGGAGGAAGGGAGGAAAGGAGGGAGGGAGAGAGGAAGGGAGGGAGGGAAGGAGGGAGGGAGGAAGGAGGGAGGGAGGGAGGAGGGGAGGGAGGGAGGAAGGGAGGTCGCCGGTGGCAGGCCAGCGCGCTTTGAAGGGCCGTGCAGGGCGGGGAAGCTTTGCTCTGAGGCGCAGGCCTTCCTGTGGGCCATGCTTCCGTCTCCCGATGCTTTTCGTCTGTTTCCAAGTGGCTCCTGTGCGCTGGGAAAGGGGTGCTGAGGGACTCGGGGTCTGTGCTGCCCGGTGCAGGAGTTAAAGAAACGGAATGAGAAGCTCAGTTCCTCAGCGAGCTGGCCGCAGGGCGGGTGCCCCCCAGCCACCTGTGGCCGGGCCCCGGGCCCAGGCGCCCCATAAGGTGTTCCCATCATCACAGGGTTCTGTCGGATGGGAGGGTGTCGGGGTGCTCCCCTCAGAGCTCAGGCTGAAGGGACGACCCCAAGGAACAGTGATGGAGGTGGGGGCTGGGCAGCAGGGACATACCCGAATGCCAAAGCGGGCTCCCTACCTGTGCCCAGGCCTCTGGTGCGGGACCGCCTTCTCTTTAGATCCCTCTGCGGTGCCTCTCTCCTAGGGGTAGGATGGGGGGTGGTGGGGCAGAGCCAGGCGGAGCGGGTCTGAATCTCTCTCCCACTTCGGTCCTGGTGACCTGGGGTCTCTCTGACCCCGGGGAGCGGGGCTGCGAGTCCACAAACGCACACACGGCTCACAAGTTCAGAGCCTGCCTCGCGGGGCCTTGGGGTGATGACGTCAGCTGACGAGCGGAAGCGCTTAGCGGGTAGTGCCAGGCGGTGAGCGAGCACCTGAAAAGCGGGGACCACCATTGTTCCAATAGTAATGATTATTGACACTCCTGTGGCTGCCGACTTCTCAGGGACACTCCCCGACCACAAGCTGACCTCTCCAAAATAAAAACTTTCCAGAATTAGTTTAAATGAGCGCGTCCCCCCCTTTCTTCTGGGAATTTATTTTGGGTCCCTCTTTCCACTTCGCACCGTCCCTCCTTTCTTTGAGCAAAAGGAAGAGTTGGAGCTTTCCCCAAATGAACTCTTTTTAAAAAATTTTTTTGATTGATTTTTAGAGAGGGAGAGGAAGGAAGAGATAGAAACATCAATTTGTTGTTCCACTTATTTTATTTTTTTAATATATATTTTTTATTGATTTCAGATAGGGAGGGAGATAGACACATCAGTGATGAGAGAGAATCATTGATTGGCTGCTTCCTGCAAGCCCCTCACTGCGGGGGAGGGCATCCAGCCCACCAGGCACGTGACCTTAGCTGGAATTGAACTTGGGACCTTCAGTCTGCAAGGTCAGTGTTCTCTCCACTGAGCCAAACCGGTGAAGGCTGAACTCTTTTTAAAAATATGTATTTTCATTGACTTCAGAGAGGAAGGGAGAGACAGGGAGAAGCATCAATGATGAGAGAGGATCATTGATTGGCTGCCTCCTGTGCACCTCCTACTGGGGGTCGAGCCCACAACCCAGGCATGTGCCCTTGACCAGAACGAACCCGAGACCCTTCGGGGCGCAGGCCGACACTGTACCCACGGAGCCAAACCTGCTGGAGCCCCCAAATGAACTCGTACAGGTCCTTCTACTTGTGAGAGAGCCTTACACTATCTGTCCCGGCCCTAACACACGTGTGCCCGTGTGCACGCGCACACACACACGCATGCACACACACACACACACACACACGCACACACACTTCTCCACCAGCCAAAATGCATTTGAACCCCCAGACTATTGCAGAGGGGAAGCAGATGTGCCGCTGGCAGGGCTGGCTGTGTCGGCCGGTGGCCGCGGGGGGGGGGGGGGGGGTGTGTTTGTGGCCGGGCCAGCGCCGTGTGCTGATGGGGAGCGTTAAGTCCGCGGCTTTGTGCGGGCTCCTCTCCCCGTGAAAAGGCCCTCGAGTCAGTGCGTTCCGAGCCGATTGGAGCTGACGGTGGATGAGAACTTGGCAGTGGGTGGAACACGAGCTCCCCCCCGCCGCTGCCCCCACACTCGCCCCTCCCTCCCTCAACTGCCGCTGCCCCTTGGCTTCTTCGAGGGGTTTTGAAAACTGATGATTCCTTCTTGCACATGTCAACATTATCCGCCGGCTTCTGCCCCAGCCTCCTGCCCCCTCCGAGGGATGGCTGTGCTCCCCCAACCCCTCCACCACCCCCCACCCCCGTCCCCGCCACCCCTGTCGCCGGGTGGCTCCGCCAGCCAGCGATCCCGAATGAGTTAAGGGCTGAATCAACTCGACATCCAGCTGTACGCGTTACTCTGGTCCCTGAATGGAGCGATGTGCTGTGCTCAGCACGATTGGAGACTGTCTGCCCCCCTGGCCCCCCCCCCCCCCGCCCCCCCCCAGGGGCTCTACCAGTTTCCATGGGACCTGCTGCTGGCAACGGGGGTGGGGAGGGGAGGGGTGTATGTGTGGGGGTTCGTGACCCAGCAGTGGGACCTTGCCAGGTGGCCTCCCCGTGGCCAGCCTCCTGTGAGAGACCGAGTTGACTGTGAAAAGAAAGCGTGCACCCTTTTTGAGCTGCGTTATCTATCCCTGGTTTGCAAAGAAGGATTGCAGTTCTGGGGGTTTTCGTATGCCAGGGGCCTTCCCCTCCTCCAAACCAGTAGATCTGTCACCAGGTATCTGTTGGTCCCCGGCCCCTGCCAATGGCCCTGTCCCTAGGCCCCCCCCCCCAACATTGCCCAGAGAGCCGGGAATGCTGCCACATTGCTGATCCCCCTCTGGTCACCCCACATTTATGAATTGGCATCACTTCAGCCGGGCGGCTCTCTCGGTGGAGGTGCGGAGTGTCCCCTCTTCCCGGGGTTCTTCCTGAAGGATTGCAGCTGCTCTTGGGGGGGCCTGTGTCACCGTGGCTGGGGATGCTGTCAGGAGCGCCCTCTGGGAGAGGCCTGGGGAGTGCAGTGGCTTTAGGGGCCAAGCTGGGAGTGCGGCCCGCGCAGAGGTCCCCCGGAAAGGGGGTTCAGTGCACGGGTTCAAGTCCCCACCTCCTTGGATTAGTTCTGTGACCTTAGGCACTGCCATACCCTTGGGGGCCTCAGCGTCCTCATCTGTGGAAGGGGCTAATCACAGAGCCTGTGGCCTTGGTTTCTGTGAAGATGAAGCAAAGTGTTGGGAAGGCACCTGGCTCCCGGTCACGAGGAGCAGCTATTGTTACCACTCTTTTTTTTTTTTAAATAAATATGTTTTACTGGTTTTCTACAGAGAGGAAGGGAGAGGGACAGAGAGTCAGAAACATCGATGAGAGAGAAACATCGATCAGCTGCCTCTTGCACACCCCCCACTGGGGATGTGCCCGCAACCAAGATACATGCCCTTGCCCGGAATCGAACCCGGGACCCTTGAGTCCACAGGCCGACGCTCTATCCACTGAGCCAAACCGGTTAGGGCTACTGTTGCTGCTCTTGCTATTACTACTCCTTCCTCCCCATCCGTCGTCAGGAGGGCAGGGAGGTGGGGGCCCAGGCCTGTCCCTGTGGCCACCAGAGTCCTGCGAGCAGAACTGCTGAACCAGCAAAGCAGACACGCCGGCGCGTGCGGCCCGGAGGGAGCAGGGGAAGCGTGCGCGCCCAGGGCTGGGCCGGGATCCCCGAGGGGGCGGCCCTGCCGGCCGGCCGGGCCCAGGGCGGAGTCGCTCCCAGACGCTGGCGCCATCTTGGTTTTCCTTGGCGTTCCCTCCGCCGTCGGGAGTGGCCCTTGCCCTCCCCCGAGCAGGTGGCCTTTGCAGCCTGGCACCTGTTCCCGAGGGCGGCTGCCAGGAAGGTGCAAACCTGGGATCGCCCCGTGCGTCCTCCGAGTCCTCGCATGAGGCCTGCCCGCTCCCCGGAGGCGCTCGCCTGGGCCTGTCCCGGTGGAGGGGGTCACAGGGGGGCTTGTCCCCCATCCCAGAGCCCCCTCCTCACCCCGCAGGTGAGTCACAGGAGGGCCAGGACCGCCCTGAGCTCTGTGTGTTGCGGCCTTGTTGCGGGGGGGGGGGGGGGCAGGAGGACATGGAGTTAAAAGGTGGGGTGAAACAGGAGAGGGGCCAGGTGAAGCGGCTTACTTTTGCCCCCACCGCCCCCCCCAGTGGGCAGCAAGCCAGCCGATGGCGTTAACGTTCCGTTTCATTAGAGAGGACGGCAGCAGGCGCTCGCCCGGGCACCCTCGCGTGCCAGCCGCTGTGCCGTGGCTCTCTGGGGCTGGAAGGCAGACGGTACGGGGTCAGCCCCCGCCGTGCCCGGCTCAGAGAGGTTGAGGAATGTCCCCCAGTTCCCCCAGTCGGCTCAGGAGAGCCGGGGAGACAATGCAGGTCGGTCTACTCTGGAACGCACGCTGCTGGGAAAACCGGCCCCGGTTTTAAACTGGTTTTGAAGGTAAATAAAAAGGAGAAACGTCGCCCACGATTTAGCTCAGGGAACAGCACCGATGGAGGGTTTGACGCGTTTCCCTTTTCCCTTTGGTGGCCGTGTCTGTTTCCACGTGGCGGTAACCGTCGGGAGGAGGGTTCGGGGAGACCCAGGCGAGGCGGCGGGGTCTCCTGGCGGGGCCGGGAGCGGCTGACTCCGCAACAGGGACCCTGGCTCTGGCCTCGAGCGGCGCTCTCGGTGACGAGGCCCCGGAGGGGCCCCGGAGGGAGCCCATGGGGCTGAATGGGGAGGCGCAAGAGACCCCCGCGGTCCCTCCTGGGTCGCTTTTGCTCCGTGAAGCGGTAGAATTTTCCTTTTAACTCACTTCCTCCCTGCCTTTTGACGAATGGGAATATTTGTGCCATTTTCCCAAATGACCTCCTCGCCTTGGGGAAATGGGAAAATGAAAGTCTCTGCTAAGTGCTCTGCGACACTCAGACCTCACGCAGCGGAGAGCGGCGCTCTAGAAAGAGGAAGTGCAGCTCCCGGGGTGAAGGTCAGCGCGAGGGTGAAGGCCGCGGCTGGCCCCGGGGCGGGGCGGGGGTGGGATGGGCAGGTTTGGGGGTGGGTGGGGGCTCTGCCTCAGGCTGGAATCCTATGGCTAATGACTGAGTTGGTGGAGCCGTCTGACCCCAGGCCCCCTCTCCCTCTCCCGCTCGTCCCTCCCGTCAGCCCTCGAATAACGCGGCGGAAGACATGCCGTGTCACCTCTGCGAGTAATAAACCTGCAGATGGTTTCGAAACGTGGAGAAATGTTGATTGTGTGTGTGTGTGTGGGGGGGGGCGACACCCACCGAGGGCCAAGGGCTGTGAACGCCCTGATAGAAACTCTATAACAATCTCTGGGTGCGGACAGAGCGGGCAAGGTAACCCTCCAAAATGAAAATTACAGCGTTGGTGTGCCCGTACTACGGTGATTTGTTTTTTTTAATTTCCTAACATTTTCTTTAAATTCCCCCCTGTGATTACAAACTGACAAAGCCAGGGTGTTGGCCCAGCAGGGAGCCCCGGGGAGGGGGGGGGGAAGGGGGCGTGCCGCGCGGGTGGGCGGGCAGACGCCGGGATGCTGGCACCCATGCCCCCCGCGGGGTGCTGAGCTCACCGGTGTGCCAGCCGCAGAAACCTGTGAGCTCCGCGGCAGCCGAGGCGTAGCGGTGACTCAGACCGCCGTGCCGGGCCGCTCAACAATAGCTTTTGTCCTTTGCCCAAAACCCTAGGCCAGCGTGTTAAAAAAAAAAAAAAAAAGTATAAAATTCAGAGATAGTTTGTACTTTCCTTACCAGCCTGTGCCAGCTTCAGGCGCTTTATTTATTCAAGGTGGGGAGGCAGGGAAGGGGAGGCGGGGGTGGGGGGCAGGCAGAAAGGCAAAGGAAAACAAGGTAGGACTCGGACGAGGCCCAAGCAGCTGTTTGAACCTCAACAACAAACTTGCTTTTGTTTCGGGGGGGGGGGGGGGAGAGGGGGAGGAAAACACGCAGAGGGCCCGTCCGAACCCAGTTAAAACACCGGCGTTTTGTGCGCGGGACTGGTTGCTCCTGGCGGTGGGATTTGCCTTTTGTTGGTGGAACACGAGAGCCGTTTCTGGTGTTTGCCTCTGGGCCAGAGGAGGCGGGGGAGGAAGGGCTGGAGCCAGGGCAGCGCTGGGCAGGGGTGGGCGCCCACGTTCGCTCGGCTGCTCTGGCTGGTAGTGCCCACTGCCGGCGGCGGCTGCCCGCACCTGGTCGGGTGCCGCCTGGAGTCCCAGAGGTGGCTCTGGGGGGCCTCGGCATTCCCCGTGGCCGGGGGTGAGGAGGGGCTCGCCTTGTCCTGGTGCGGGCCAGAACATTCCTCCTCGTGTCCACCAGATGACATTTGAAGAATGAGATTCAGGAGCAGAGACTGTGGGAGGGGAGAGTCGGGAGCGGGTGTGTGAGAGTGTGAATGTGAGAGTGTAGGAGGGACTGTGCAGCTGTGTGTGAGACTGTGGGAATGGTGGCGGGCGACTGTGAGTGACTGAGGTGAGAGACGGAGTGGGTGTATGTGTGATTGTGTGGCTGTGAGATTATGTGAATGATGGTGTGACTGAGATTGTGAATGAGTGTGTGTGGCTGTGAGTGATTGGGTGTATAACATGGAGTGATTGTGTGTGGTTGTATATGAGGTTCAGTGGGTGTGTGACTGTGAGGTTGTGTGAATGATGGTGTGACTGAGATTGTGAATGATGGTGTGACTGAGAGATTGTGTGAATGATGGTGTGATTGTGAGATTGTGTGAATGATGGTGTGACTGTGAGATTGTGTGAATGATGGTGTGACTGAGGTTGTGTGAATGATGGTGTGACTGAGATTATGTGAATGATGGTGTGACTGTGAGGTTGTGTGAATGATGGTGTGACTGAGATTGTGAATGATGGTGTGACTGTGAGATTGTGTGAATGATGGTGTGACTGAGATTGTGAATGATGGTGTGACTGTGAGATTGTGTGAATGATGGTGTGACTGAGGTTGTGTGAATGATGGTGTGACTGAGATTATGTGAATGATGGTGTGACTGTGAGGTTGTGTGAATGATGGTGTGACTGAGATTGTGAATGATGGTGTGATTGTGAGATTGTGTGAATGATGGTGTGACTGTGAGATTGTGTGAATGATGGTGTGACTGAGATTGTGTGAATGATGGTGTGACTGTGAGATTGTGTGAATGATGGTGTGACTGAGATTGTGAATGATGGTGTGACTAAGATTGTGTGAATGATGGTGTGACTGAGATTGTGAATGATGGTGTGACTGAGATTGTGAATGATGGTGTGGCTGTGAGATTGTGTGAATGATTGTGTGGCTGTGAGATTGTGTGAATGATGGTGTGACTGTGAGATTGTGTGAATGATAGTGTGACTGTGAGATTGTGTGAATGATTGTGTGGCTGTGAGATTGTGTGAATGATGGTGTGACTGTGAAATTGTGTGAATGATGGTGTGACTGTGAGATTGTGTGAATGATAGTGTGACTGAGATTGTGTGAATGATAGTGTGACTGTGAGATTGTGTGAATGACGGTGTGGCTGTGAGATTGTGTGAATGATGGTGTGACTGAGATTGTGAATGAGTGTGTGTGGCTGTGAGTGATTGGATGTATAACATGGAATGATTGTGTGTGGTTGTATGTGAGGTTAAATGAATGATTGTATGACTGTGATGTTGTATGAATGATAGTGTGACTGTGAGATTGTGTGAATGATGGTGTGACTGTGAGATTGTGTGAATGATGGTGTGACTGTGAGATTGTGTGAATGACGGTGTGGCTGTGAGATTGTGTGAATGATGGTGTGACTGAGATTGTGAATGAGTGTGTGTGGCTGTGAGTGATTGGGTGTATAACATGGAATGATTGTGTGTGGTTGTATGTGAGGTTAAATGAATGATTGTATGACTGTGATGTTGTATGAATGATTGTGTGACTGTGAGATTGTGTGAATGATGGTGTGACTGTGAGATTGTGTGAATGATGGTGTGACTGTGAGATTGTGTGAATGACGGTGTGACTGTGAGATTGTGTGAATGACGGTGTGGCTGTGAGATTGTGTGAATGATGGTGTGACTGTGAGATTGTGTGAATGATGGTGTGACTGTGAGATTGTGTGAATGATGGTGTGACTGTGAGATTGTGTGAATGATGGTGTGACTGTGAGATTGTGTGAATGATGGTGTGATTGTGAGATTGTGTGAATGATGGTGTGACTGAGATTGTGAATGAGTGTGTGTGGCTGTGAGTGATTGGATGTATAACATGGAATGATTGTGTGTGGTTGTATGTGAGGTTAAATGAATGATTGTATGACTGTGATGTTGTATGAATGATAGTGTGACTGTGAGATTGTGTGAATGATGGTGTGACTGTGAGATTGTGTGAATGATGGTGTGACTGTGAGATTGTGTGAATGATGGTGTGACTGTGAGATTGTGTGAATGACGGTGTGGCTGTGAGATTGTGTGAATGATGGTGTGACTGAGATTGTGAATGAGTGTGTGTGGCTGTGAGTGATTGGGTGTATAACATGGAATGATTGTGTGTGGTTGTATGTGAGGTTAAATGAATGATTGTATGACTGTGGTGTTGTATGAATGATAGTGTGACTGTGAGATTGTGTGAATGATGGTGTGACTGTGAGATTGTGTGAATGATGGTGTGACTGTGAGATTGTGTGAATGATGGTGTGACTGTGAGATTGTGTGAATGATGGTGTGACTGAGATTGTGAATGAGTGTGTGTGGCTGTGAGTGATTGGGTGTATAACATGGAATGATTGTGTGTGGTTGTATGTGAGGTTAAATGAATGATTGTATGACTGTGATATTGTATTAATGATTGTGTGGCTGTGAGATTGTGTGAATGATGGTGTGACTGAGATTGTGTGAATGATAGTGTGACTGTGAGATTGTGTGAATGATGGTGTGACTGTGAGATTGTGTGAATGATGGTGTGACTGTGAGATTGTGTGAATGATGGTGTGACTGAGATTGTGAATGAGTGTGTGTGGCTGTGAGTGATTGGGTGTATAACATGGAATGATTGTGTGTGGTTGTATGTGAGGTTAAATGAATGATTGTATGACTGTGATATTGTATTAATGATTGTGTGGCTGTGAGATTGTGTGAATGATGGTGTGACTGAGATTGTGAATGAGTGTGTGTGGCTGTGAGTGATTGGGTGTATAACATGGAGTGATTGTGTGTGGTTGTGTGTGAGGTTGAGAGTTTGGTGGCTGTGAGAGTGTGTGAACAAGTGTGTGAGATTGTGAATGGTTGTATGTGACTCTCAGTGACTGTGTGTATATCCTGGAGTGATTGTATAGAGAATATGTGTGAGATTGTGTCGATGATGATGTGACGGTGAGACTGTGAGAATGATTATGTGTGACTCTGAGTGGTTGTCTGTGTGAGCTTGAGTGGCTGGTTGTGTATGTGACTGTGTGTGGTTGTGTGTGCACGTGTCTGCCCTTTAGTCTTTTTCCTGGTTGTACTAGCCGGGCTGAGGAAAACTCAGAGGACTTACATCATGTTGTCCTGCCTCCCCCATCCTCTCGCCCAAACCAGCCTCCTAGTGACCCCTGAGGCAGACCCGGGGCTGGTCCAGGCTTCTGTCTTCAAAATTAATTCGAAGGGTTTTGTGGGAACAATCCAGGGTCTTGACAGAGGTTTGGCCAATGAGAGAACGGCGGCTTGTAAGTCAGAGATAAAGGAAGTCACAGAGGCCTGGGTGGCCTGGCCTCTCCCCCAGACGCCCACCTCCGTGGCCTCGATGAGAACCCCTTCTTCTGGTGCGCCCCCGTGCCCCTGGCGAGGCTTCCCGGACCGGGTTCCCTGTCGAGCTTCTGAGCCCCTCGGGCTTTCCTGGATCTTTCATCGTCGTTACCACCCCCCCCTGAGAAGGCAGCACGGGGACTGCTGTGCCCGTCTGACAGGTGAAGAAATGGGCCCAGAGAGGGGAGGTCACTTGCCCATGGACACACAGCTAGCTGGTCAGTGACAGGCTTGGAACCAGGACAGAGTCTTGGGGCCATTTGCAAACAGAGCCATCTCCCCCGATGGCCCAGGGCTAGGATGGCCAGCCCCAGACAGGGAACTCTGCTCTCCTTCACTTCCCGGAGACAAAGGGACCCTCCTGGAGGACCAGCTGCTTTGTGGCTGTGGTCGGGGGTGACCTGCCCTCGGGTTTCAGGGTCTGTCTCTGTTGAGGAAAGAGCACCCATCTCTGACCCCCACAAGCAGCCCCTCCCCAAGACCTCAGCTTGGCTGTGGAGTCAGAGGCTGGCCCCCGGGGTTCCCTGTCCCTTCACACTTCAGGACGGCCCCACTTCCCGCCGTAATCCGGAGTCCCCATCTGTGCCATGTCGCAAGCCCTCTCCCACAACCTGCCAAACCAGAGATGCCAGTTTCCCCAGGGCCCGTGCGCTCCCTGCCAGGCAGAGCCTCAGCAGGCTGGCCGGGCCCCCTGCACCTGCTTGGGGATCCCCGTGTGTCCGAGTGGGCCTCGTGTCAGGGCCCTCTGGCTCCGACCCACCGTGTTCCGAGGCCCCGATGTGCGGAAGTGACGAGCAGGGGAGAGAAGTGGTACCTGTGGCCAGAGGCAGCCGTGGAGAAAGGGTAGGCACGGTGCCCGGAGTGAGCGCCATCTGGGCAGGAGGCCTGGCTTCCAGCTGTGGGGGCTCTGGAAGGGCAGGGAGCCTGGCAGGCGTGAGTTTGAAGCCACTGCTATGGAGATTAAGGGGATGAGAATGTAAATCTCAAGTAAAAAGGTAATTGAATGTAATAGCAAACACTGCTCGCTCTATGTTAATTTTAGCTCTTCCCCTGGATACAAGGCGCTGTATTAGTGTTTTATTACCATTTTGTTTGCACTAATAAAATAGTAAAATTTATTTCAAGGAAGTTGAAGGATGGCTTTACAATGCAAATTTGAAGAAATTGGACTTTTCATTTATGCCTCTGCTATTTTAAACCCTGACGGGTGTAAATTAGCCACCGGGACAGAGCAGACCCCATTGATGGGGACCGGGGAGGCGGGCGCCCGGCAGAGGCTCCGGACTGGCTCCGGGCAGAGGCCGGGAAGGCTCCCCGGCGAGGCTGGGGGCACACGGGAGCCCGATCGGGTGGGGTGGGGTGATGCGTGAGGACGTGTCGGGCACCAGTGACTCCAGGTGTCACCCGCCGAGCCCGTAAGGAGGCAGACGTACGTGGCCACAGACCTCAGGGCTGTGTCTTCCCTCTCTGCCCTTTGGCGTCCTCCCTTGTCCCGACACTGAGCCTCGATGAGCTGGCTGCAACCTCCGGGGGGACTGAGCTCCCTCTCTCCTCTGAACTTATCCAGGAGGGGCTGTGAGGAGGGGTCGACCAGATGTACTGTCCATCGACTCCCTCCCCTTCTGAAGGGGCTGTCGTTTGAGGGCAGGAAGAGCAGCCTGGAGGGGAGACCCGGAGCCCAAAAGGAGCCCCAGAAAAAGACCCCGGCCGGACAGCAGCCCCAGAGAGCCAGGCGTGCCACCTCCTTGGCTTTGCCCTCTGACCTTGAGAACCCCGAGGCAGGCCGTCCGCTCCGAGCCGGCCCGAGCGGTCCCGGGCAGGGCAGTGCCCGTGGAGGAAAAGGCTGAGGGGACTGAGGACTGATGTTCTCAGCGGTCCGGAGCTTAGGGGACGGGGTGGTGGCACAGGAAGGCGGAGACGGGACGGAAAGGGGTGATGGGCGAGCTTCCTTTGGAGTTTAGGGAGAAGAATTCAGGTTGGTTCTTGTTTTATCCAAACCGGTTTGTTTATCTCTGAAAAGTTATCGGCAGCAAATGGCCCAAAGCGATGCGTTGGGGGGACCGGCTCCCAGAGGCAGGGGCCGAACAAGTGTTCCGCTGTCTGGCGAGGTCGGCGGCGTGTACTGCCCAGGGTTCTCTGGCCGCCTGCCTGGTGCGGGCGAACCGGGAGCCGGTGACACCAGTTCCAGCCCGGCCCTCCTCGGTCTTGTGGTTTTTTTTTCTCTCTTACATTGTCTCTCCCTGTTTGGGAGTGATGTGTGTGTGTGTGTGTGTGTGTGTGTGTGTGTGTGTGTATAACCATCCAAACTGCTGATACTGGCAAGGCCAGAGTTGAGGAGCTGGAGGAGTGACTCTGGGCCAGAAACTGGAGCAGAAGCGGTGGCAGGGACACCCGAGGCTCCCCTTGTCCTCCCATGGACAGTACATCTGGCCGACCCCTCCTAACAGCCCCTCCTGGATGGATGGATGGACGGACGGACGGACGGACAGATGGTGTGAGCTCCGGGGTAGCTCTGCGCTGTGGACTCGGCCCCGAGGCAGAGGAGGGTGGCACAGGCTCCCGGCCACTCCCGGTGGCTCCTCTCGTGTCCATGGGGTCCCGGTGGGAGCCGTCTGGGACGGTGGGAGACACACAGCACCAGGGGGGCCTCCGGCAGCGGGACCAGCGCCGTGTGGCTGCTGTGGGAACAGGAAGCTCCCCATCTGGGCCGCGTGGCTTCCTTTTGGGTCAAGGGGCTGTGGGTGAGATTTCTTGGGAATGGGGGAGTTTAGGGGGTGTCCAGAAGGCAAGGGACTCTTAAGCAAAGCCCCGAAACAGGCCAGGAACCCCCTTCCCCCGGCCAGAGGCCCCGTGGCTCCGGGCCCCGGGCAGAAGGGGCCGAGAGGGAGGACTTGAGCTGGTGGAGGTGGTCAGGGCCAGGCGGCAGAAGAGCACATTTCAGAGCAGTGCGGCTCTCAGCGTTGGAGGTAGCTTCCGTGGGGGCCATGCGCGGGGCCGGGAGAGCGGGGCTGGCAGGGGGCTCACACTCCCGGCGCATTTCAGTCCAAAACGGTAATTAGGCCCCGGAGCCGCCGGAAACGGGAAGAGGATCAGACCGGGCGGTGGAGGCTGGATTCTTCGCCTCTCGAGCTCCCTCGGTGCTGGGTCACCGCCAAGGCTGTCACCCCCCAACGGCCAGGGCTCCTCTTTTCCACTCCTGACGCCCCAGGTCACCTCTGCAGAGTTAAGGCTCCTTTGAGAAGCCCCAAGGCTGTGCCCCACTCCCCCACCCCCCGGGGCCACCCCACCTGCTTCTCCCCAGTGCTCACTGCCACCGTCAGCCGGCCTGGGGCGTGGGGTAGAGGTGTGTGCTGGGGGGAGGGTGACCCTGGAGGACACCAGAGGATTGCTCTCCTCGGTGGCCACAATGAGCCCTGGAAACCGGCCCCCACCTGCTGCTTTCTCCTGTTTGAATGGGGGGGGGGGCTCGTCCATAGCACCTCCTCATTGCCCCCTTTCGTTGGGAGAGAAGGCGGCTCGCTCTTTAGCCTGCACCCCCAGCTTCCTCCCGTCCTGCTCAGCCTCCTGGGGTGGGGATGGAGGCACCCCCAAGTATCCCGAGCCCCCTGCTCGGCTCACCCCTGCCTTCTCCCCGCCCCCCTTCCCTGCACCTGTCAGCTGTTCCATTGACTGTCTGGCTTGGCTGCCACCCATCCTCTCCTCCCAGGCCAGCTCCTCCGACCCTCCCCCCAGCCCACACGCCCTCCCTTCCTGTCTCTGCCCACGTCTGCCTCTACCTGCCCGTCGCCGGCACACCTGAGGCCCGGCTGCCTAGCGGAGCGCGGGGCCGGCGCGGGCTGTTTACCAGACAGCGGGGATCAGGGAGTAAATCCCGCCGCTGTCTTCCCAGGGCCAGCTTCCTCAGATGGGGTTCCAAACGCCTAATCTCGGTGCCCACATCCCTGCCCGGCCCATGTTTGATGGGAGCTTTCCTTCCCGATTGAAGCTGAGGCCGAGCAGGATCTGTCGTGGGCCGGGGTCTGGGTTCCCACCGGTGCGTGATGACACAGAGGTCCAGCCCCTTCCTCCCCGGCGCTTCCTTCCTCCCCGCCTTCCTTTCGGGGGAGAGGGGGGAGCTGGGGGAGCTGGGGCCAGGATTCTGCCACCAGGTGTTCCGGGGCCTTCTTGGTGCCCCCACCCCCCGCCACCAGCACAGCGATGAAGCCACGTGCTGTCATGTGGAGGGGGGGCGAGGTTGGTCTTAATGTCAGAGGCAAAGGGCGCCCCGCTTGGTCTGAGGGGGAATGAGCGGGTGAGCGACAGCCCTTCCCACCGTTCCCGTGCTCCCCACTCCGAACAGAGGCGGCCCCCGTGGGGCTGTGCTCAGGGGCAGGGCACCCGCTTGTCCCAGGAGCGCCCCCGAAGCAAACCTGCTCACCCCCCGGGGCCCAGTGGGGGCGAGCGGCTCTCTGGACTCCGGTGGCCACCTGCCCGCTTTGGGCTCCCCAGTGAGTAAGGACATTGAGGCTCCCAGGGGGGCCCACTCTTGATGTGGGGGAGAGGTCGGTTTCCGGGTGTCCCTTCTGTAGGACATTGGGGCTGCCTGCCCTTCCAGAGACAGCAGGATTGAACCCAGAGCAGGGAAGTTGACGCCCATCCTCAGCCTTGTCCCCCAGAAATGTGGCTGGAAGAGGCACACGAGCTTACTTCCCCCCTTAACACCCCCCCCCCCAAACCTGGCGCGCTGGGAACTTACCTTGAAGGAGGGGCTGGACTCTCCACCTTGGCAGCCGCTTGGCCACAGTTGGTGGCTCAGGTACAACCTCGGGGTGGGGGGGGGGTGGCTGGCATGGTGGGCGTGTCTTTCCTCCAGTTGCCACGTAAACTGGACAGACCCTTCTAATGTCAGCTTCCCTCTCCCTGGCCACGGCCCCCTCCACCTGCTCTCCCCCACACCCCTTCTCCCCTCCTCCTTCCTCCAGGCACCAGAGCTTCCCTCTCTCGGGGTCTCCAAACCTCCATCCTGCTCGGCTCTCCTGTCCCATGTCTTGGCTGTCCTGTCCCATGTCTCCATCTTCTCCGTTGCCATGGCAATCGGTGCTGCCCTGGACTTCCTGTCTCCCCTCCTGGGCGCAGGCCCTCACCGAGCGCAGGCCTCTCTGGCCCCCAGCACAGAGAGGTTGGGAGGGGACGTGGCAAAAGGTGCAGCCGCGAACTTCACCCGGAACCCCCAGGCTTCTGTCGCCACCAGAGCCGGGGCTCCCGGAGGAGTGAGTTCTGGGCGCATGGTTTTGTTTGGGGTGTTCTTTTTCCAGCCTGTATTGGGCCGGGATGGAGAGGTGAGAGGGGAAGAGGGCAGTGGAAATCTGGAAGATGGCAGTTGGGCCGGGGAGGAGCAGGAGGAGGAGGAGGAGGAGGAGGAGGAAGAAGAGGTGAAATTAATTCATTAGAAAAACTTGTTTACTGGCTCTGCTTAGGCGCCTCCATTTTAAAAGTCTACGTTTACAATAAGTCGCTAATTAAAATACGAAATTAAGCAACAGCTATGTTTTTTTTTCCCCTTACACTTTAATTGCATGATTTTTTGTGATGTAATTTCTGGAAACACCCAGCGTACCTCACAGGGCTGATTGTTTGATAAACGAGAAGCACCTGAAACCAACCCAAAAATAAATCTCGAAGTCCAAGGGGAGCGCCAGGGAGACGGGAAATGGCGGAGAACTGCAGACAGCCGGGTCAGAAATCCACAGGAATAATAATCCCAATATCTTCTGAGCGAGGACACTTCTCCTGTCTGCCCCCCGCCCCCGCCCCGAAACCAGAACAGTCTGCACCTTGGGGGTGGGGGTGGGAGTGGGGAGCTGAAATGGAAACCAGACCCAGTGGGGTAATCTCGCCCTGTCCCCGACACCCGCTTGGTTCTGTGGGTGCAAAGCAAACACAGCTTGGCCTCTCCCCTGATTCCTTTGCCAGCAGGCTCAGCACTTGCTGGGGTGTCTTCTTTCCTCACAGACCTTTTCAGAGGATTCTCCCGTGCCCTTGTTCTGCACCTCGGTGCCATCCCAAGGTCAGGGGGAGGGGGTTAGTGACCAGGGGCAGCGATTGTCTTCCCCGGAGACACTGGCTCTCCACACCCACCGAGGGAAGCCTCGGGCCCCAGGCCTGGGCTGCTGGCCCCGAGGCCCCGGCCCTGCGGGAGGCAGAGGGGAAGGGTGGTCCATGGTGAGGATGGGTCGAGTTGTCTTCGCAGACAGCCCCGTGGCCGGCTGCCTCTTAGAGATGCAGACCTGGATGGAGGATGATTGCAAAACTGCTGAGAAACTTGTCAGGAGCCGACTCCAGGGCGGGGCTGGGAGGAAACTGGATCCCACTGGATCCCGCCCGGCTGCTGTAGAGTCCGAGGCCTGGCATCCTCATGGGCACTGGGCATCCTGAGTGCCAGACATTTGGGCAGGAGGAGCCTGAGGGCCAGAGGGACCTGTGACCTCGCTGCCCTCTCCTTTCCCAGCTGGAAGCTGGAGGCCCTGTCCCAGGGGCCCTCGTAACCTCTGCCTACACTCCTCTGCTAGGGAAGAAGGATCTGCTTCTCTTTAGGGTCTTTTTTAAAAACAAACAAACCCACATTTTCTCCCTAGTTATAACTTACTAGTGGCCCGGTGCATGAAATTCGTGCATAGGGGCAGGGTGTGTGTGTCCCTCATCCCAACCTGCACCCTCTCCAATCTGCGACCCATTGGGAGATGTCCCACTGCTGGTTTAGGCCCACAGGGATCAGGCCTAAACCTGCAGTTGGACATCCCTCTCGCAATCCGGGACCGCTGGCTCCTAACCACTTGCCTGCCGGCCTGATTGCCTAACTACTCTGTCTGCCAGCCTGATCGCCCCCAACTGCCTGATCACCTCTCACTGCCCCTCCCCCCCGGGCCTGATCACCCCCAACTACCTCCCTTGCTGGCCTGATCGCCCCCAACTGCCCCTCCCCCCTGCTGGGCTGATTGCCCCCAACTGCCCTCCCCTGCCAGCCTGATCGCCCCCAACTGCCCTCCCCTGCCAGCCTGATCGCCCCCAACTGCCCTCCCCTGCCAGCCTGATTGCCCCCAACAGCCTCTGCCTCAGCTTTGCCACCACGGCTTTATCTGGAAGGTCTCCCCGTCTAATCAGCATATTACCCTTTTGTTAGTCTCATCAGCATATTACCCTTTTATTAGTATAGATGCTTATGGCTCGTGGGAAAATACAAAGAAGGGCGAAGGAAATAATTTTAAATGATGTTGCGCAGGTATTGAAAGCACGGGTTAGGGCTGTGGTCAGCAAACTGCGGCTCGAGAGCCACATGCGGCTCTTTGGCCCCGTGAGTGTGGCTCTTTCACAAAATACCACGGCCTGGGCGAGTCTGTGTTGAAGAAGCGGCGTTAGAAGAAGTTTACGTTTAAAAAATGTGGCTCTCAAAAGAAATTTCAATCGTTGTCCTGTTGATATTTGGCTCTGTTGACTGATGAATTTGCCGGCCGCTGGGTTAGGGGAACCGCAGCCTGAGTTCACGCCCCAGCTCTCCACCCGTGTGTGTGTGTGTGTGTGTGTGTGTGTGTGTGTGAGAGAGAGAGAGAGAGGGAGAGAGAGAGAGAGAGAGAGGGAGAGAGACTTTGGCTAAGTTCCTTACCGTGGCTGAATCTCAGTTCCCTCGTCTTGGAGAGGGTGAGGACGCAGTGTGATGACCCGCAGGAAATACTGAGCCCTGAGCCTGGCCCGCAGCGCACATAAACGTTAGCTATTTCTGTTACTGTGGTTAATAATGACTATTCTACTACCTCGAGACAGCAGGCTCTGAAACTTGATTAAGAATTTGTTTTTATTGATGAAATTCTCCATCCAACCCGCGCCGTCCGGTAGAGTAGCCTTGAGCCGCACGTGCCTACTCACACTGGAATGGACCAAAATTAAATCAAATTGAAAATTCAGTTCCACAGCCGCACCCACCACGTCTCAAGTGCTCAGCGGCCACGCATGGCCAGTGGCGGGCATCCTGGACGGCACTGACCGGTCCACAGGGCACCGTTCTAAACCCTGGAGCCACTGGAGTTTTCCACGTTCGCTTCCTACCGTCCATGAATGTCTGTTCGTGGCTGCATAGCAGTCCCCGGTGCGGCGTATGGGTTTGGAGTCTTTGCGGCTGAGCTGTTGGGGCATCTTCTGGGCTCTGATTGGCCCACTGGTGCTGGGACGCACTCTGATTGGTGCCAGGCAGAAAGGGGCGGCACTCTGCTTTCCCCCTGTCTGCCCTGGAAGAACTAGAGGGGCTGTCCCCTCAGTCAAGTGCATCCCCTCGCTGGCTCATCCACATCCCTCACCCCACGGGGCAGAGACTAGGAAGAAGGGGGACATGCTTAAGGCAGCAAAAAACGAGCAGTAGTGACCCACCTCCACTGAGCCGGGGACAGAGAGGGGACCCACATCCTAGGACCCCCCCCCCCCCCCCGGGAGCCCGTAGGTAGCCTTTCTTGTTGGGGAGTGAATGCCATGTGGGAGGCTTGGCTTGGCCTGGCTCCCAAGGTCTATGCAGGCCCCCAGTTCCCAATGAGGGTCTTCAGGCTTCCAGAAGGGCCCAGACTGAAGATGGGGAGACTCCCCGGTGGGGGTGCTGGGTCCCAAGTCAGGGGGCAGCTGCAGGAAGATCTTGCAATGGCGGGTGACCATCCATCCTGTGCCTGGGTAGGTGGGGTGAGTGCTGGGGTGCTGGGGTGATGCCGGGGTGGCGGCCCGAGCCTCTTGGGTGGCCGGGCGGTCCACGCCCTCCTCGCACAGTCGAGGCAGAGCCCTGGTGGGGGCTGTGGGCGGGGCTAGGGCAGTGCTCCCCGGGGCAGCGGGCAAGACGGAGAGGCAGCGCCGAAACCGGACCTGCTGATGTGGTCCTTTCTGCTCGCAGCCGATCGTAAAATATGGCTCAGATTTTCATTACGGGCTCTATCGATTATCTTCTGGGATGGGTGAATTATAGAGAACATTAAATTTTTTTTAAAAAGCAAGCGAGAGAGGAAATATCTGAATGAGTTGGGGTGGTCGATGGCAGAAAGGGCTGAGCCACCAAGCCCGCGCGGCCTCCGGCTCGGAGCGGGGCGAGGACCGGACGGCTCAGGGCAGCAGCCTCTGGCTCCGGCTCTCAGCCTCCCTGGGCCTGGCCTTACAGCAGGGAGGCCATTGCTCCCCTCGCTCCGGCCCCTGCAGGGACCTGCCTCGGTCCTGGGAGGCAGACAGCTGGGTTACTCACAGGTTCTGACCCAGGAGGACCTCCCCCAGGCTTCAGGCCTCTGGGGCGGGAGGTGGCCCCAAGCTCAGCTGCTTTCTCTCCTGGAACCTCCTGGTTCTGGAGCTGCTCCCGGTGCAGAGGGAAAGGTCAGAGGGCACCGTGGCCTTCTGGGGTCAGGACTGAGACAGGAACTCCCAGGGAATGCGGCCACTGGGCCTGGGGCCACCTCAGCTTTTCCAGCGTCTGGTTCCTTCCATCCGTTGTCCCCGGCTTGGAGGATTTCCGTTCCCCTTGGTCAGCTTGGTCCCACGGCTGCGCATCTCAGTCTAGTCGGGAAGGGGGGCCCCCTGAAAGCCACCGTCCCCCGCCCCCCCCCCCTCACCCCCCCGCCAAGCAGCATAGTGCCTAGTGTCAGCTAAGCCTGCGCTCGCATTGCTTCCGAGGGTGTGACCTTGACCTTGGGTGGGTCACATCCCTCTCTGAGCCTTAGCTCCTCAGCTGTCCAGTTGAAATAATCACCCATCTCCTGGGATACTTGCGACAACGGTATGTATTCATGTATTAGAATCCTTGGCACTTAATAAACATCGTTCCTCCCCTACGGTGGCAGCGTCTGCAAAGCTTTTCCTCGACTCTCTTCATTTAGCTTGTTTGGTTGGTCATGATCTCCGTTTTACAGATGGGGAAACTGAGGCACGGGAGGTTAAGAGACATTGCCCAGGGTCCCTGTAAATGGCAGAGCCAGGATTCATACCTGGCCCAAAGCTCCTATATGAACCCACTAGGTTATGCCGCCCGGTGATCGGGGGGGGGGGGTGGCATAGGTGTGCGTACACCTGTGTGTGTGCTGAGTGCCTGCCGAAAGCCTTGCCCCTGTGTGGGTGTCTGGCTGATCCCACTTGTGACCCCCCTTCTCTGTGTGGCTGCCTTTTCTGGGCCCTGCTCTGGGTGGAGGGTAGCCCCACCCCCACGCTGCCCCCCGCCCCCGGCTTCACCTGGGCCGCTGAGCAAAGGTGGAGGTTTCCACGGTTACCCAGGCCCTCTGGGGACACGCCCTTGTCTGTATGACTGTTCCCTCGCGTTGATTGTTTTTGGCACGCCGCTCCGTAAACTCGTCCAACAATTAAAAAGGGGGAGGGGCGGGACGAAAGGGAGCTGGATCGTCACCGTGGGATGAGTGACACGCGGGAGGGCCTCTGGGATGTGGGTCCCCTCTCTGACCCCGGCCTCCCGCACAGAAAAGGCGGGCTCCCGGGGGTTCCGTGTATGAAGTTTGAGAATGCTTTCCTTCCGTCGGAGCGGTGTTCTTGCCCTGTTTATTTCGCCCCCGGAAGCCCAAAGGGGCCCTTTCTGGGTGCCAACCGGTCGGTCTCCCGCAGCACCTGCCGAGGCCGGCGCTGCGGCCGGACCCGTTTGCTGCGGGCTGCCCGGTGTGGGTTCGCCGCGGACGCCTTTGCTCTGCCTGTGCACCCACCACCGAGCCCGAGCGCGCTGGGCGTGCCCGGCGGAGCCGTGTGAGGTCACAGGGGAAAAATGCAGAGAAAAACACGTTCGTGCCGCAACACATCGTGTCGGATTTTTGTATTAAGATGTGGATTTTTTTATTGTTTTTTTTTCCTTTTCCATGCAGCCCCGGAGTTGGGCAACGTGCACGTCTGTGTTGTTGTTTTCACTCCGGGTGGTTTATGAAATCTGCTCATTAGGGCGCGGTCCTCTCCCCACCTCCAGCCTGCCCTTCCACCCCTTTTTCCGCTCAGGGTAGATCTTCCCCCAGCATCTCCTTCGGGGAGGGTATGGGCACACCCCCCCACCCCCCAAAAAACACATACATTCACGCAGGTGAAAACAGGCCCGTCCCTGCGGCCCTATTCTCAATCTCACATTGCAGGAGGAGGTCCCGATGTGGGGGGAGGCAGGATAAATCTCTGCCCCCCCCCCCCCAGGATAAAGCCCCAGCACTTGCCCGTGTCTGGAGAGAAGTAATGGAAATTGTCCCATGCCCACTGCACCTCCCGCTTCCGGGGCCCTCTCCTGGGTGGCTTTCTGGTCCCCAGGTGGGTTTGGGGATGCTCCTGCTCAGCAGGGGGTTCCCTGCAGGACTCGCCCCCTTGCACCTGGAGCCGAGCCAGAAGGCAGCGCCTGAGCACAGCCTTTGCCTCCCCCCTGGTGGCTGTGGGACTTGTTGGGGGCCAGAGCTGAGATGCAGGAGGGGAGGCAGCCTTCGGAGTGGGTGGGTGGGTGGGTGGGGGCCACGATCCTGGGTGGGGACGAAGAGGTGCTTTCAAACGAGTTGGGCCCTGGATCCGTCAGCCCGGAGCCCAGGCCCAGCCGCAGCCGTGACCTTTGGCATGTCCCTTTGCACCCCTGCCCCTGTCCTTCGTCATCTGCCCCCGGGGACCGGGAGCCTTCCTACTCCGTGTGGCGAAGACTCGATGCAATCGCTGGGCACGGTGCTTGGCAAATCGGAGGCGTCCAGTGAGTCCACGTGCTTAGTCCTCAGATTTTACAGATGGGGCAGCTGAGGCACGGGGAGTTAAGAGACATTGCCCAGGGTCCCACAGCTTGTAAATGGCAGAGCCAGGATTCATACCTGGCAGTCTGCGTCCTGGGCCCAAAAGCTCCTATATGAACCCACCAGGTTATGTCGGCTCCGGTGATCTGGGGGTGTGTGTGTGGGGGGCATAGGTGTGCGTACACCTGTGTGTGTGCTGAGTGCCTGCCAAAAGCCTTGCCCTTGTGTGGGTGTCTGGCTGATCCCACTTAGGACCCCCCTTCTCTATATGGTTACCTCATGGGCAGTGACCCCAGCATTTTCGGGGGGGGAGGGGGAAACAACCGTTCAGCTTAGGGTGCCCTCCGCACCCCGCATGCTCCCTGGCACATAGTAGGAAGCCAGTTCTAATCGGAGTCATTTGGAGGAGGACCGAATAACCGAGCGGCCCCCTCGAACCTGAAAGGTGCTCGTTCCTGGTGCTAAGGGAGGAGAGCGGGGAGACCAGGACGCAGGTTGGGGCTCAGGGGAGGCGAGCGGAATGGAGCGTGAACGTCGCCGGGGAAGTGCTTTGTCGCTGGGAGGGGCGAAGCTGCTCGGGCCCGTCTGATTCTGACACAGAATCGGGGACCAGGCCAGGCCCCCAAATGCCCTCCTTGTCCACTTCGGGCCAGCCGCTGTGCTAACTGCTGGCGACCCGCGGCTGATGGGGCCCTGGTCCCCGCCCCGGAGGGTTAGAGCCGGCGGTGGAGGCAGACTGTGGGCAGGGGACGGGGGGGGGGGTAAATACGACAGCGAAGGCACGAGGAGCAGAGGCGAGGGGCCGCTGGCCTCTGGACGGAGACGCGGAGGGTCACCTGGAAGAGGCTGAAGGAAGGGGGGGGGTGTTTAAGGAGCACGGTGAACGCCTTTCACACCTCTTGTGTGTTGTCGTTGTTTAAAGACATTTTTATTGATTTCAGCGATAAGGGAGAGGGAGAGAATCATTGATCGGCTGCCTGCTGCACGCCCCCCACTGGGGCCTGTGCCCTGACTCAGAATCGAACCCTGACCTCCTGGTTCCGAGGTTGGCACTCAGCCACGGAGCCACGCCGGGGGGGGGGGGGGGGCGGGGTCCGGCCTCTGATGGACACCTGCCTCCCCGCCCCCCGCTGCTCGGGAGGAGGGGAAAGCTGCGTCTCCGTTGGACCAGGGCGGGCACTGGGAGACGACACGGCTTGTCCCGGAGCCCACGTGACTTCGGTGGCAGAACCGGCGCCCAGAGCCACGGCTCCCGATTCCCGGCCCCGCGGCCCAGGCTATTTCTGTCCTGCCCCTGCGCATGGCTCTCTCACCGCCCCCGGGGCTGCGGCCGGGGAGCTGGCGCGCTGGGCTCGCACCCCTGACCGCGATCCTGCCGCTGCCTGTGCGTGGGAGGCCGGCCACGGCGGCCCTGGGGCCTGTGCCCTGGTTTGGTAAATGGGTCAGGCCACTCGGTGGGGGACAGTCCCTGCGCTTGGCCACACCCTGGCAGGGCTGAAGGATGGCAGGAATGGGGAAGACGGAGGAAGAGGAGGAGGAGGAGGAGGAGGAGGAGGAGGAGGAGGCCTGGCCACACCCTTTTATGCAGTTGCTCTTGCTGCCCTGGGCAGGCCTCTCTGTCGGAGGAGGAGGCCCGACAAGGGCCTGGCACACCCTTTCCCCGTCACCAGCGCCCCCTGTGGAGGAGCCCCGAAGCCCCGCTGTTGCTCTTGTTCCTCGTTCATGGTGGTCAGACTCTGGTCTCTCTAGCTCCGGCCAAGGGCCAGGGAGGGGCGGTGTTTCTCCCGACCCTTTCTCTAGAGACTGTCTGCCTGGCTGCCTGTAGCAGATGCTGTTCTCCGGGCGGGGTGGGGTGGGGTCAGGGGTCATGCTGATGGTGTTGGAGGAGAGCGCCCCCAGCAGCAGAGAGTTCTGGGGTGGGAGCTGGAGGGGGTCTGAGCCACCCCTGCCTCTGCCCAGAGGTGTTGGGCGGGTGGAGGGGTGCCCATGGCTTTGGGGACTCTGGCCCTGCAAGCAGGGGAGTGCCCGAGCTCAGAGGAGCCACTCTCCCAGCGGCCCTGAAGTTCCCATTAAAGTGTTTTTTCCTCTTTTTTAAAGAAAAAAAATATTCCCAAACTGGAAAACAAAGGAAATCCACTTCCCCCAAATCACACGAAACTCACATTAGGGGCCTGGCGGGATTCCATGGAAACCAGGAAACCCGCCGTTAACCCTGTGTGCCGCCGAGGGGTGGAGTGGGGTGGGAGCCAGCGAGCCCAGCCCCGGCCCCGGGTCCTGGCCCTCCCCGGCTTCCCCCGGGGGGCTGGTCCCCGGGGCGCTGCTGCCCGGAGCAGAGGCGGGGTACAGCCGAGGCTGGAAGCTCTGGCCTTGGGCTCGCCAACTCCCCCGTGCACTTACGGCCCAACCTGGGGAGGCAGCAGGAGGGGGGGGGGGGGTTCGTGTGCTCCGGGAGGCCCTGGGGGCCCCAAGGGCCGGGCCGAGCTGGGGAACCTGCGGGGCGGCTGCCCACACGGTGCCGCACAGGGAGGCAGGGCCAGGCCCACTCACACGCAGGACCATCGAGGTGCCACGGCCCCTGGCTGGGCGGGAGGAGGGGCTGAATTTCCGCCGCCTCCCTCCCTGATGCCAGCCCGAAGGCAGGGCGGGCACCCCCCACCCCCGGACCCCACGCTCACATCCAGGAGCTGGGCCCCCGGGCCTGGGAGGTTGTGCATCGAGGGCCGAGGTCGGGAGCGGCTGTCTGTTTGCACACACCCGGGCTGAGTTTTCTAAAAAGGCTGAAAATATTTACAGGTTTGAAGTTGAAACGCAAACAGGAAAAGCCCTTTAAAAAGTGAGTGTAGTGGATATTCAAAACAGGGATCGCCATGGAAACGCCACAATATTTGCTTAAATTAATACAAAGGTTGCCGGTAGCAGGGCATCAACGTCTTTTTGGCCACATTTTTTTTTTTTTGGCCCAGCACCTATAACAAATGGACCTCCACATCCCCCTTTCTGGGGTGCGGGCACCCTCTTTTCTTGGCTGTGTGAAGCGGGCAGTGCCAGAGGAGAGGGGAAAGGGCGAGAGAGGAAACCAAACTCCATGGGGGAGCTGCAGGGACACCTGTTGATTCCGTTTTTAGCGACTCCCACAGGCCACCGGGGTCCCGGAGCAGCTGGGAGCTGGTGGAGGGGCGGTCTGGAGGGTGTGCGAGGCTGGGGAGCCCATGGGCTGGTCCGGGTGCCTGGGTCTGGGTCTGACCTGGTTCCCAGCATTGGTTTCACCCACTGTCAGACCGACCTTTCACCCCCGGTGCCGGCCCTGGGGCGTGCTCACTTTGTTGTTATCTGGAGGGAGTGTCACCTGACGGTCTGTCACCGTTTCTACCTGTTTGATTTTTGGTTAGGTGTGACCACGGTCAGCAATTGGCTCATAATTGTGCCAAGGGTGCTCCGGTCGTGCGGGCCGGCGTGGCGCTCACCGCAGAGGGCCGTCCGCCGGGTGGCGGGCGGGTCCGGGAGTCCTTCCCTCACACGTGGCGTCAGACCCTACCCGGCGGGCCCTGCTCTCTGGGGCAGCTTTGCGGGTCTCAGATGCAGCCTCCTCATCCGTTTCCCTTCGTGTTCCGCAGGCGAACAGCCCTCGTGACTGACGCCGAGGACTCCGGCACAGCCCACCCGCTCCCGGCGGCCCCGCTGTCCCCCCCGTGGAAGGAAGGGGTCCCGCAGCTCCAGGGTGCGCTTTGGAATGGACTTCGGACCCCCGGCCCCTGGGAAGCAAAGGTAGCCGCTGCTGATTGCCAGATGTCACTGGGCAACGTGGGTAGGGGCTGTGGTTGGCCAGTTTGGGGGCATCAGGAAGGACTGCGGGTGAGAGCGAGAAACGGAGGATTGAGAAAAACCCTAGGACACCTGTGTACCGGCCCTGGCTGGGTCGTTCGCTCACTGCTGTCTCTCCCCCCCCAACCTCCCCCCCGGCTCCCGGCTCCCGGCTCCCCACGTGACTCCTCACTGGATGGCACTGAATGTGCCAGCAGCCTGCAGGCGCCCCAGGGAGGCTGGGCTCTGGCAGACGCCCTGCCCGGGGCGAAGCATCAGGTCATGTCTCCACCGCATCTCTGAGGACCGTAGGGCCAGCCCGTCTGCAGACCCAGAGCTGCTGCTCCGCTCCGAGCTCCGGGGGGGGCTGGGCGGGGTCCCCCAGGTGGGCCTCCAGCCCAGGCAGGACCAGCTTAGAGGAGAAGCCACAGGTGTCTGTAAAAAAAAAACACACACACACACACACTAAAACCCCCCACATTTTATTGATCCCAGAGAGGAAGGGAGAGGGAGAGAGAGACACACACATCAATGATCAGAGTGAACCATGGATCGGCTGCCTCCTACATGCCCCACGCTGGGGATCGAGCCTGCAACCTGGGCACGTGCCCCGACCGGGAATGGAACGCTGACCTCCCGGTTCAGAGGCCGATGCTCACCCCTGAGCCGCACCCCGGCCCACAGGTGTCTTTTGACCCGGGCTCAGAAATCGCCCCTTGCCTGAGGAAGGTCCTGAGTGTCCGGGACGGGTGGTCCCAGGGCTGGTACTGTCCGAAATTTGCCCTCAGGGACCAGATGGGTTTTCAAGGGTCGGGGGTTGACACACGATTGGTTACTTTCCACGTATTGGTCGAGACTCAGTGCTCGCTTATGGTCCGGAGGGAACCAGCCGAGAAGGGCTGGGCTTTGGTGAAGGTGCTGGGCGAGGTCTTAGGGCCGGGGCTGGGGCTGCGGGTCTGGAGAATGGCTGGGAGGGCGAGGCTGGAGGCCGCCCTCTGGTGTGTGCCAGGTGGAGGGTCAGCAGCCCCGGGCCCCCTCCTGTGTGCTCCCTCCCCGGGCGCACCGCAGGCGGGCGTGTCCCGCCCCTCCCTCGTGGCCAGGCGCGGCAGCTCTGGACTTTGAGCTTCTGGAGAGGAAGCGCTCGCCGAGATGGTGCCTCGGTGCCCACGGGGGACGGAGAGGCTCCCACAGCGGCAGGCCGGCTGCGTCCAGGCCACGCCACCCGGGGGTGTCGCCAGCCTTAGACGCAGCCCAGGGGCTTGCAGACCAGCTGTCAGTGTGGCCTTGGGAGCAGCCGTGCCTCAGAGGCGGGCCGTCCTGGCATCCGGCACCCGGTCCCAGTCCGGAGGGGTCTGTCCGCTCAGGCCGGGCCGCCCTGGTGCCTGATGGCGGGAGGGGCCTTGGAGACTCGCGGCTGCCATCTTGCACCAGCACCTGCCCGTCTCTCCCTTCCTGGGCTCCTGCCCGACTCTGCCTCCTCGGTGAGCCCGGGTCCTGGGCCGGCTGGCCATGCCCTCGAGCCTCTGGGTGACTCTTGCACCCCGACACCACAGGCTGCCCAGTGTGGTGGCAACCCTGTGGAGGGGCCGCCTTTGCCTGTGCTGTCCTCGGGGGCAGGCCTTCTGGTTTCTGGTTTCTTTAGCAAATCGGGCCCATTCGTGTTTTGTTTTTTTCTTCCCGAAGTTTCCACTCAGTGCTGACTCCCAGAGGTCACGCCAGCTGGGGTTTGCACCCGGCATGGGGTATGGGCTCGGTGCATCCTGCGGGACCCCTCACCCCGGCGTCGGCCGGCTTGGGCTGCTAATGAAGCCTGGGAACTCCGAGGGCCCCTTCCAGGGCCAGGGTCCTCGTGGCAAGGGTGACCGTAGTGTCAGAGGTGTCCTGCTCCTGACCCCGGACTGTGGGCGAGGGGGTGAGCCCGCGCTCGGGCCTGGACCACAGGCCTACTCCCGCCCGGCAGGATTCTCCCCGCGTCCGGCCGTGCCGCAGAAGGGCTGGTGGTATCTAGTCTCCAGTGACGGGCCCGGGCCTGCCAGCTACGGGGGACAGAGGGGACCAGACAGCCCTGGGTCTCCCCGAGGGAGTTTGGTTGGGCAAGCGGACCGTAAGCCAACGCACCAAAGAACAAGGAAGCCATTGGTGCGGAATGGACGTGGGACGAGGTGGTGGGAGGTGGCCGGGCAGGTGGCCGCTGAGGTTGATGGGTAGGCAGTGGACAGCCATCTGAAGGGCACGTGGAAGAATATTCCAGAAGGAGAGCGCCGCCGGTGCTGAGGGCCTGCGGTGGGCTGCGCTCGGGGTGTGTGGGGGGCAGAGGGAAGGCCCCGGTTTCCCGGTGTGGGCAGGGCGGGGGCCGGGGAACATGGGGCTTCAGAGAGCCGGGGGAAATGGGATTTTACTCCTGGGGTGACAGAGAGCTGCCGGAGGGTTTTAAAGGAGGAGGTCAAGGGATCTGATCTCCGTTTTTAAAAGATGGCTGGGCCGGCGGGAGCTTGGCAAGGGGAGAAACAGGAGGCCAGAGGGGCGGCTGCTGTGGCCGCTGGAGTGGGGGACCGAGACTGAGTCCCCGTGTTCGGGGGGGGGGGTGCCAGGGCCCGCAGACGGGCTGGGAAGCCCTGGGTGATGCCAGCCCCCGGCCTGAGGGTGCCGCAGGCTCCACGGCTCAGAGTCCCCCGGCGTGGGGGCTCGTGGCTTTCATGCTGCCGCGGAGGTTAGGGGAGAAGCGCTGTGCTGGCTGCTGGAAAGCCGGTTTGCGTGGGGCGGTCGCTCGGTCAGCCCCGCGCGGGGAGAGAGGGGGCGGCCAGAGGCCCGCCTGTCTCCGCGCCGTTTCCTGCGCGATTTCCAAGCCAGCCGGCCGCTCGAGTCCCTGCCCGAAGCCGTCTTGTGCCTTTGCCGCCTGCCGGGTTCTGTGCAGGGTCTGCGTTTGGGCCTGGATCAGTGGTCGGCAAACTGCGGCTCACGAGCCACATGCGGCTCTTTGGCCCCTTGAGTGTGGCTCTTCCGCAAAACACCACGGCCGGGCGGGTCCGTGTGGAAGAAGCGGCGTCGGAAGACGTTTACGTGTAAAACATGGGGCTCTCCAGAGAACTGTCCGTCGTCGTCCTGTGGACATTGGGCTTGGTGGACGGATGAGTGTGCCGCCCGCTGGCCTAGATGCTCCTGCAGTTCCTCTCACGGCGGCTTCACCGTGACCTGTGTCCTCCGGGGCTGAGCTTGCGGGTCTTTCTCCCGTCTGCCGGGACGCAGAGCCGAGCAGCGGTTTGTCTAAGGCCTCCGCACCCCACGGGGCCGGCCAGCCTCCGGCTTCGGCTCACGGGCCGAGACCCCAGCGGTCTTTCCACGCGGAAATCTTCGCACAGCTCACGGTTGGACTCGCCGTAGGCGTCCCATCAGAGGCGGCCTAGGCCGCTGCCCCTTTCTCCAGGGTCTCTGATCCGGGCTCTGCTCGCCTGGGTCCTGGTGCCATGCGCTGGGCCAGGACCGGGCAGGCAATCCCAGGAGCCGTGCTGTGCCAGTGAAGTGATCCCCACCCCCTCTTCCCCGCCCCCTCGCCTTTGCCTCCCCCGACCCTTCCCCGGGCAGGCATGGCACAGCCCAAACAGCAATCCAGAGGCCTGGCTGGAGTGAGCCGGGAGCTGTCAGCCATGCTGGCAACACATTCCCAGCCCTGTGGGCCGGACCAGCCCGCCGGGAGCGCTCTGCGGGCCTGACCTCCAGGAGGAGTGACGGGAGGGACCAGGCTGGCCACCTCCCGCAGGGGGTGTCAGGGATGTCCTACGCCTGCAGCTGGTGCCTGGCTCCAAGGGGGTGTCAGCCATTCTTCCGGGGTGTGTCTGCCGCATCAAAACACTGGGCTGGGCCCCGGGGGTGGGGGAGCAGGAGCGTGTGTCCGTGCGTGCGTGGGGGGCCTCTGCCCGCCGTCTCCGTGGTCTGCGCCAAATCGCGGCCTTCGCTCTAACTGGACTGGACAGTTCCAGCTCCCTCCTCCGTCCGGGCCTTTGATGTGACGTGGGGCTGGCACTCCGGAGCACACCACCGGGTGAGGGTGCGAGGGGCAGGATCGGGAGAGCGAGGTGCTGGCTGAGGGGGGCCCAAGTCCTCTGCTACACCCAGGAGAGGATGTGCGGGGGATGAGGGGGTTCCAAAGCCCAGCCCCTCTGGGGTGGATAGAGCGCTGATGGGAGACGGATTGGGAAGAGTTACCGATCCTCCTGGTTTCTAAACGGTGAGCATTCTGCCTGGTGTTACCGACACCCCCGCCCCGGGCCTGCTCCCTCCGTTTCTCCCCGGTGCCTTCTGCCTTCTCAGCAGTGGGGAAGCCGCTGGGGTCCAGCTGGCACAGGCCCAAAGGGACAGGAGCTGGGAGGGGCCGGCGGCACCTGCCCCGCCGGAAGTCACCCAGAGGCCTCTCCTCGTTTGGTGACTCCTTTGCCCCCATGGGGACAGCGGCCCTGGCTTTGGGAGGTTAGCGTCTAGGGAGATGCAAGGCCGCCCTGCTTCCCTCCCCGTGACCTTGGACCTGCTGGCGTTGGAGAGGTTTTCTCACGAGAGGAGCCCGTGGCTGGGAGTGCGTGGTCTCCCCTTACAGATGTTCGGGCCACACTTTTCCGCCTTCTCCCGCTGTCCGGACCTCCCCACATGTGGAGCCCCTGGCCCGGTGAAAGCCCTTCAGCCCAGAGGAGGCCACACGGAGGCCTGAGGCCATCGGGGGGACTTTCACCCCACCTTCCACGGGACCTCGGGCGGCCATCCCCCCGGGGCGGCCATCCCCCCGGGGCGGCCATGACCGTCGCTGCCTGAGCTCGTGTACATCCATCAGCCCTGCCGTCCCCCGGGTTTCCCTCCGGTTCGGGGTCTGGGTCCTTCCGGAGCAGGAGCCCTTTTGGACCCCGAGCCTGCTCCTGGGACCTGGGCTTGGGGCCCCCGTGACCACAGCCGGGGAGAGGAAGGGAGATGCAATTAATCACCAGTTCCTTCTCCAGAAATGCTAATCGGGAAAAGCAATTAAAAGCAACTTTTTTTCCCCCCTTAGTAATCTGTTAAGAGCTGGTAATGAAGTTTAGGGCCGTTGTGAGTCAGTGTTTCAGCTTCACCGACTCAAGTCAAAACAGGGCAAGCCCAGGAGTCTGCAGGCAGCTGGCTGGGCCCGGCAGCAGCGGGGAGTCCCAGCGTTCCCTGGGCTCAGGGTCGCCTCCCCCAAACCCCCTTGCTCACCGTTGCCCCCCGCCCCACCCCGCTCGCTCACCCTTGTCCCACCTCTTGCTGCTCCCGGTCCCCGCTGGTAGGGGCGGGTCTGCGTGGCACAGAGATGGGTCCCCCAGGACACCCCTCGGGAGACCCTCAGCCTGGCAGTGGATCTTAGGGGATAGGACCGGAGCGGGAGGATCGCCTAGTAGGGGCGCAGAACTGGGGGAGGGTGGGATCGATAGGGGTCAAGGGGGAGGAGACAGGTTCCTGGGGAGCCCTCTGGGCCAGGCTGGGGCCCAGACACCTGGGGCTCAGAGCCAGAAGGGGGGGTGGTCCAGATCATGAGCTCTGACCTCTGGCCGTTCATCTTTCGGTTTCCGCTCATTCACGCAGCAGGACTGAAAGGCGCTAAGAACTAGACCTTTCTGAGCGGGACGGGCTGGGCGAGAGCTCCTGTCCCCCTGCAGACCGCAGCTGAGCGGGGCGGCCGTGGGAGGCGAGATCAAGAGGGACATCCATGTTGGAGGGCGTCGTGTGTCCAAGAGGAAGCTAAAGCCGTTTGGAGAACAGACGGGGGTGGGGGGACTGCGTGCTGGGCGGGGAGGGGGATGGTTTGTGATGGTAGGTGTGGCGTTGGGGAAGGCGGCATCGAGACGGTGACATTTGGGGAAGGACAGATGGAAGTGAGGGAGCGAGCACCCTGATTGATACCTTGGAGGGTTGGAGGGCAGCAAGGATGGGAGGGAAGTGAGTGGGGGAGATGCCGGGTAAGGCCAGGGGGGTCCCAGTGGGGGCCTCCCAGATGCTGAAGGCCTCGTAGCCATTGTGAGAACCGAGGCTTTTACCCCGACTGATATAAGAGGCTTTTTGCAGAGTTCTGAGGGACACGATCTGATTAAGACAAGCTCTTCGTTAAAGAGCAAGACCCAACTGTCGCAGCTCCTCTCCAGACAGGGTCCCATTTATGTGGCCCTGTCTAGGTCCCTCTGCACCCCTTCCACACCCCCCGCGTGCTCTCGAGCAGGCGAGCGGGGTGCTGAGTGTTCGGTCGGAAATCGCCCTGCCTCGGCCTCGGCCTGCTCCCCCAGCCCCACCTCAGGGAGCCGCTCAGAAACAGGGTCTTGTCCCTTTAAGCAGCCCCCCGCCCGCCTCCCTGGCCTGCTTTATCTGAAGTCCAAGCGCATGTTGTTCCAGGACCGATCCGCTTTAGCTAATTAATAATCTGACAGGAGCCACCCAGGGGATTAGCGGCTGAGCCGAGCTCCACCAAGCCCCAGCAAATGAGCCCTGTACTCCTTGGAGACATGGAGGTGACTTTGGGGGGTGCAGGCAGAGGGGACCCCCCTGGGTGGGCCATGGCATTGGACAGTGCAGAAGTGACTCGTGAGGGGAGAGGGCAGGTAGGGGGACAGCTCTGGCCGCAGCCTCCTGTCAGGAGCCTGCTGTCGGGAGGCGCAGGGGCTTCGCTCTCCCTCGCTGCCCCTCCCAGCCCCGCTCACCCCCCAGAATCCCCCTCACCTGCCCGCCGCCACCTGTTGAGCAGCAGGAGAGGGCTGCCGGATCTAGTCAATAAGAATACAGGGCCCGCAGTGACGTCAGAATTTCAGATAAACCGCAAAAAACGTTCATGTATGTTCCATGAAGTTGGACACATTACACTAAAAAAATATTTATCTGACATTCATATGTCACTGGCCAGAGGCTGCGGGCTCCGTCCCGGGAACAGCCTGGAGGGCTCCCTGGAAGAGGCGGCACGCTCACGGAGCTGCTGGGAGACTTGGGGAGCTGGCAGGGGCTGGGGCCCGGTGGCTCCCTTGGCCCGGCGCAGGACCGGAGCAGAGGCCGGCTACCTGCCAGAGTCCCCAACCTATGTTTGGGCCCAGAGGGTCCTTGGGTGGGGAGAGTCCTGTCTCCTCCCAGGGGTCTGTGGCCAGGGCCACCTCCTGCAGGTGAGGCTGGGGCCCCTCCTGAGGGGGCAGCCTGAGGTTCCTGGGGGAATTTGGGTGAGGTGGTCACCCGCTGTGTGGGAGGGCCAGGCCGGGTCAGCGCAAGGTCACAGACAGCCTGCTTTAAGGCCTCTGGGCCCCGAACAGAGATACCTGTCCGCTGACCTCCCCGAGCCCCCGTCCAAGGCCTCCGGTCACCCCCCCCCCCCCCCCGCCAGCTCTCCAGGAGGGTGTGCCGGGCAGTGGGACGGGGCGGCCCGAATGTCACCCCATGGACCAGGGGGGTGGCCTGTGTGGGAAAACTTGGTGGGGTCCTTCCGCTCCCTCCCATGACCCTTCTCGCCCTCGCTCTGCTCCCCGGGGTCAGGGAGCTCAGGGCAGCGAGAGGGGCCTGCTGCCAGCTGGGGCCGGTCCAGCCTCCCGCAGCCAAGGGGCCTGATGCCAGGCGGGCCCTGCCCCCGCGGTGGGAGCTCTGGCTCCCGCTCCGTTCTCCCGGAGCCGGCAGCATCCTGTGCCCGGGGAGGCCCCCTCGCCCCCAGCCCCGGCCGCCCGCCCCCCAGCCTTTCCCGGCAGAGCCAGCCGGGGCGTCTGTGGTGGCGCAGGGGGCGGCGGGGGTGCCGAGCCGGTGGGAACCTCTTCCGCTTCCCGAGCTCTCAGCCTCCTCCCCAGCGCGCCCGGCGGTTTGGCCCTGTTTCGCGAGCCGTCTGCTGCCCCTGACCGACATCGTTAGCGCGGGTATTTATATTTCATTAACGACATTAAGCCCAAATGGCATTAAAAGCAAAGCTGGTGATAAATAGCTTATTAATAAACAGGGAGTGCTCCGTGCTGCCTGGCCTCTCCCGGCCCCGGCGTTAACCCTTGCCGCCCTAGATAACTGTGCTTCACCCCAAAGACCGTCCCCCCCAGAGAGGGGGCTGGAAGAGCCGGTCACGGGTCCGGCTCCTGGCTGCTCGGAGGGCAGTGCCTTTGGGGTCACGCGGGGGCCCGTGTGGGGTCACTCGCGCTCTCACACCCTGGCCAGACCCCTCAGGGCTGCCAGTCACATCTTCACGCCCTCGCCTTCACGACCCTGGATGCCAGGGCATAAGGAATTCAAGAAATGTGGCTTTCTCTTTAAAGCTGTCCCGGCGCGGGTCTTCCCCGAGTCTCTGAGGCTCTGTCTGAACGGAGGTTCACAGAATATCCAGAACCAGAGAGCGATGCTCTTGAAAACAGCAGCAGCAGCAGCAGCAGCAGCAGCTACGCCCGCCACGTCCACCGCCTTCTGCCCGTCACTCCGATCACTCCGTGCTCCCGGCCGCCTCGGGGATCCTCCAGCTCGGGCCGGGGTTTCGGTGGGGACGTGAGGCAGACCCGCCCTCGTCACACAGGTGCAGGCGGGGGCCGGCGGACAGCCGGGCCTCGGCCGTTCGGGGTTCCGTTAGCTTTTCCTGGATGTAGAGCCATCCCTTAACACGTCGAAGAAACGCAGGTAGACTCAGCTCTGGGTCCCCCCCACCCACCCCCGCCAGACCCCTCCCTGAACTGTCTGACGTCAAGAAGAGAAAGTAGAGGCCTGTCTCCACTTGGTTCCCGGGGGACACTGTCCGCCGCCGCCGTCCATTTGGGGCTGTCTGGGCCCGGCCTGGCCGAGGGGCGCAGGGGGCTCCCTTGGGGTTTGCCGCGTGGCAGGGGAAGCTGGACGGGAGCGTGGGGCGCAGAGGCTGCGCGGTTCCGGGGGAGGAGGGGGTGGCGGGCGCGTCGCGGGGCCATCTGGTTGTGTCTGGTGAGCGCGTGGGGAAGGCAGAGAGCTAATTAATTAGCAGGACTCACTCCCGCTGCGCTGCCGGGAGCCGGACACCTCTCAGCCCATCCCCAGCTCCGGGGGGAGCTCTCGTCACTTCTCATCCCGATGGACGGGGGGCCTGAGCACCCCACAGAGCGCAGCAGACAGGAGGGCGCCAGCAGGGGGCCCCCCTGACCTCACGCTGACCTGGGGCCTGCCTCGAAGGTGGGGTTCACGCTGGCTCCTCCGGGAAGGTGGTCCAGATCGCCCGGCTCCTCACTGTGACCCTGGGGCCTGGTGCCCATGGCACAGCGGGGGGCTGGGAGCCGAGTCGTGCTTATCAGCCGCGTTACACTTGGGGTGCGCGAGGCACGGGCATTCAGCCAGCGACCAGAGAGCCCAGCACAGGAGCACCGGGGAGGGGCCGGCCCGGCCTGCCTGCCGGGGTCCAGTGGCCAGACCGGGGCGCTTATGGGGAGGAAGGCCCACCGTAGAGAGAGATGGGGGGCCCGGGCCGCCGGGAGTGCAGTCGGGCGCCGGCTTCGTGGCCGTGTGGCTGCCACTCCGCCACGTTCACCTCGTGTCCTCGGTGAAACAGGCACGGTCAGACTGTGGTCTGCCAAGTGCCGAGGAGGCCCTCGGGTTCTGAGTGAGGGGGACGGCTGCCCTTCTTGCTGGTGGACCTGCGCCTAATCCAGCACCAACGTGGTTGCCCCACACCCTGTTTGAGAGACGGGCAGGGCAGTGGACACAGGCACAGTGCATGCCGCTCGGCCGGCCGCTCGGCCGTGGGTGGTTCCAGCGGCAGGCAGGACGGGCCAGTCCATGCAGGGGGGGTCCTGGAGCTTATCCCCCTGAGCTAGGCTTGGAAGAGGCTGGGGGTGCAGAGGAGGGCCCTTGGAAGGGGAGCAGCGTGCACCCCCCTCTTAGGAAGTGCTGGTCTGGGGCGGGGACTCTGGTGTGGGTGGGGGTCACTGGTTGCAGGTGGCTGCAGGGACCTCAGGGGAAGCAGAAGGATGGGACCTGCCCTGTCCCTGGTGGAGGGGGGCGCTGCCTGTGATGTTAGCTGTGGAGAGGCAGGGTCTGCCTGTCCCTCCCTCAAGTTGTAAGCCCCCCTCACACCCCCTCAGTCTGCAAAGGTGGGGACCGGGTGGCAGCCTCTGCTCACGGACCTGACCCGGGCTGGGGTGTGCCCTGTCCCTGGGCCCCTCCCCGGACGTCTGGACGGACGCCTGTCTTTCCCCGTCGGGGCCTGGCCGCGGCGGCCACAGCGCTGGTCTCGGCACTCAGCGAGACCCCCGCCGTGGGATTTGGGGGCGCCCACAGGCTGTGTCTGTCGAGAAGCTGAGAGCATGAGCATCCCCCTGCTGCACATCCCACCTTCCCGAGGACACTGTCCCCTTTCCTGCCCAGCCCCGCTCTTCGTGAAGCCAGAGGTGCCCGTGTTCTGCTCTCCACGGGCCAGAGGCCGGGCTCGGAAGGGGGCGGTGGAGCGGCCGATGCCACCTGGAGTGAGGGGTCTGTGTGCTGCCCTCGGAGGGTTGGCCCAGAGGCCCGGGAGAGTGCCCCGCATGCCACGGTCCCTCCTCCGCAAGAGAGACTACCTGGAGAGAAACTTGGACCTCTGCTTTGCTCACAGGACCTCAGGGCCACCAACCCATGTGGGCCCCGGGTCACAGCGGAGACAGCCCCACGAGTGGGAGGGGTGCCGCGTGGGCAGATTGGTCAGCAGCCAAGGTGCTGGCTGGCTTCACCGATGGGCAGATTTTCAGTGGATCAAAGGCCACCCGGGACCCAGAGCTCTCTGCGCTCCCTGCTCCCTCCCCTCCGGGGCTGGCAGGAGTAGCTCTCCTTCCCCTGGGCCCCTGGCTCCCTGACCCCAGGCCCTCGGAGAAGGACCCAGGACACAGACTGGCCCTCGCTGGGGTGTGGCATGCTATCAGGACTCCATGCCTGCCCCGAGATGGGCAGGGCCAGCCCGCCGTGGGGCGCTCCCGGTGCTGCCACGGGGAGGGGTCACCTGCACCTGACACCCCGGGACTTGGGAAGGGGGAAGGGACCCTGCCTCCTCCCTCCTCGGGGAGCCTGCTCCTGCTTGCGCTCTCTTCGGCCGCTCTTTTCTCCTGGGTCTAATTAGAGGCTCGGAGCTGTTTACGGCCTGTGGCTGGCTTTTTATTTGGGTCCTTGGCAGTTACCTCCTGCCCTGCATAAGTTTCGATGGAGCAGGAATGGATTCTTCTTTTTGGCCAAGTTCTCAGCTTCCATTTCGCTGTGTGTGTGTGTGTATGTGTGTGAGTGTGTGCATGTGTGTTGGTGTGCTTGTGTGTACTTGTGTATGTGTGTGTTGGTGTGTGTGTGCACGTGTTGGTGTAATGAGGCCTCTCTTCCCTCCCCTTTTCCAAATCCCGCCTCCTCTTCCTCCCTCTCGGGGTCCGTGGCCAGGGAGAGCGGGCGGCAGGAACAGGTCCTCAGCCCCGCCCTGCCTCGAGGCCGCTCGGCGACAGCAGGCAGGTCCCTGGCTGACCGGCCCAGGTGTCTTTCCTGTGAATGGGGCCAGCGGGCTGGGCATGCCACGGGCCTCCCCGGGCCCTCTGGCCACAGCAGAGCCCGTCACCCTGGCGGGACGGAAGCCTGTATCTGAACGGGTGCACAGATCGCGGTCCCAAAGCCCTGGCCTGCTTTAGGCTCCCGCTCTGGGCCACCCTGAGAGCGGGTGTGATCGCCCACTCTCTGGCTGAGGCCCCTGCAGCCAGAGAGAATGGCTTTTCTGATGTCACGGGGGTTATCGGGGACAGACCCTTGGGGGTCAGACTCAAGTCTTCTGATCTCCCAGAACCCCACGCAGGACCAGCTGCGTAACTTGTGGGCCCAGAGCAAATGGAAACTCGGCTCTAAAACGATGAAGAAGCTCAATGCGGTGACACAGGACGCAGAACCAAGCGCCTGCCCCTCTGAGCATCCGGCCCTGCGTGACGGTGTGGGTGGCCCCACAGGGAGCTGGCCCTGCCCTGGAGCCCCCTCTGACCCCGCCTGTGGGGTGAGGGGCTGGGAAGTCAAACAGGCCACCTGTGCTGCTCTCTCCTGCCCCTGGAGGGGCTCCGGGCGCCCCTGTTCTTGGTCAGACCTGCCTTAGCCCAGCTCATAAGGAAGTGGGGGGGGGCTTTCTGGGGTTCCCTGCACCTCTTAGGGTTCTCTAGGCCAATTGAAGGCTGCCTGAGACCTAGGTCAGTCAGAGGTGAGGGTCCAATAAGAACTTGGTTTCCTTGGTGCAGCGGGTGCAGGTTTTGGGGGGACTGACCCTCCGGTCCCGGAACTCAGGAGCCCCAGGAGCTCGGTCAGGCCAAAGCGTGCCAGGGTCTGCTGAAATGGCCACGTCACGCTGGGCTGATGGCTGTGCCCGGGGTGGGGGCCCATCTGGAAGCTTCCTCGCTGGCTGCTGGGGACTTGCAGTCGCCGTGGCACCTCGTGGGTTTCACAGGTGGGCTGATGGAGCGCGCGATCGGGCGTGTGTCCCCTGGTTTGTGTCTGCGTCCCGGTGAGGACGTGGCTCTGTGTGCCGGCAGCTACTTAAACAGAAGCTGTCAGGACGGACGCCTCTCCCTGGCCTCCCCGGATGGACCCGCCTCTGCCTGTCGCCTCGGACCTCGTTCCCTCGTCGGCACCCGCCTGCAGGGCCTCCTCCCCGAGAAGTCTAGGTACCCGAGTGCGGGCCCCAGAGCCCCCCCCTCCCCCGCCGGCTCTCTGTGCTGTCCCCCCTGCTGCCTAGAGACCCTTCTGGATGCTGGACCTTGGACTAGTGTCAGGGTGAAATGTGTCCTAAGAAGTCACCGCCGCTGTTTTGACGAAGGGGGAGCCACTTTATCTAAAATCGGGGACGGGAAGGGTGGGAACCCCGAAGGCGCAGGGTCGGAAGCGGTCTGGCTGCGGGGAGCGGAGGGGCGCCCGAGTTTCCAAGGACTGATTAGATGGCGTGCCGAGTGCATTAAATTTTGCAGACATTTTAACAGCAATATGCTAGATAGTTGGGTGTCCCCTGAGGCGGCTGGATTTTTTATATCCTTCACAGAAGGTCGGAACCCTCTCTGCCTGCCTCCCCCTCTACCCCGTGCTCTGTGCTCTCTCTCTCTCTCTCTCCCCCTCTCGCTCTCTCTCACCCTCCCTTTCTTCTGCAATTTCCCTTGCTTCTTGCTCTCTGCTCACAGCAAACCTCACTGGCATCTCTGGTCCCTGCCTGTCAGAGGGCATTTTGTCCCTCTGACCCTCCCATTGGGACATGGGGGGAGAGGGCCAGGGCAAGGGATGGATTCAAGTGGGGGGCTCGAGATCTTTTTTCCTCCCTTTTCCTCTCCCTCCCCCATTTTAGACCTACTCCCCCTCCCCCATTTTCGCCGGGGAAAAAAAGGGCAGGAAAAGAATCCATCTGGCATATGAATAATTGAAATGGCTCAACTCTGTTCCTGTTGCTGCTGTTTGTTCTCGCGCCCCGGCCCCCGCCCGCCCCCCGAGAATGGGTCTCTGAGTGGAGGACTGTGGGCCCCCTCGGGAGGCCCAGAGTGCTCCTTTATCCGGGGCCCTTGCTCCCCGCGAACCCCGGGGTCTGAGTGTGTCCGTCGGGGGGACCTCGTTGGTTTCCTTCTCGCCGTCCATGCGGGTGGCCAGCCTCTGGCCAGAGTCTCCCCAAATATCACTCAAACTTGAGTGGTTCCTTCTGCTCTTGGGCCTCAAGAGACAGCTTCCCCTGACCCTGATTCCCCAGGGCCCCGGGCATCCTCTAGTTCATGCCCTCCCTCCCCCTTTCCCCAGTCTCCCCCCGCCCCCCCCCCCCAGGGGCTCAGGGACTCCTGTTGGGGGGAGAGGCGGCCTTCCCAGTCCCAGCTCCCCCAGCTCAGCAGCTGCCCCAGCACTGGCCCAGAGGCCCCCCCCCCCATCAGCCACCCTCCCTCTTCCTCGCCTGCCCCTCATCTTCCTCAGCCAAGGGCTTCGCACCCGTCCCTCCTGTTCAGCGCAGCCCTTTGGCTGGGCCCGTGAAAGCCCGAGATTTTATTTTTTTATTTTTATTTTTTTAATATATTTTTTTTACAGAGAGGGAGAGAGATAGTTAGAAACATCTATGAGAGAGAAACACCGATCAGCTGCCTCCTGCACACCCCCACTGGGGATGTATCTGCAACCAAGGTACATGCCCTTGACCGGGATCGAACCTGGGACCCTTCAGTCTGCAGGCCGACGCTCTATCCACACCGGTTTCGGCGAAAGCCCCAGATTTTAAACTCTCTTTCCACCTCGACAACCGGGAAGAAAACGGGAGGTTGGGGCCGAGGCGGGGGCAGGGGGGGGGGGGGGGAGAATGCGCTCAGGCCGGAGGGAGGGGCCGCCCGCTGGCTTCCGGGCCCCGGGCCAGCTGCACACCGAGCCCCTGGTCCGGCCGAGAATTCGCCGCCTCTTTAAAGCCATTTAGAGGAAAAACAAAAGAACTTTAGTGCATTAATTCTGGATGAAGATGGGTCTCCAGATGACAGGCTGATCCGCACGACTCCCCACCCACCAGAGCGGTCCCCCTCTCTCCTCCGCCCCTCCCGCCCCCTCTGCCGGCCCCACGGAGGGGGGAAAGCTGACCCCGGTTGCCATGAGCACAGGCGTGTGCTTGATGGTAGAAAAGCCAACACGTTTGTGTGTCTTTTCAGGGACACCGGGTCTGTCCCGCGTGAGGCATCGGCGTGCCGCCGTGGGCCTGCGGTGGAACGCGCTCTGAGCCAGCGTGTGTGTCAGGACCGCCCTGGGCGGGGACACCTGTCACTCCCAAGGGGTCCCGCCCCCCGGAGCTTTCTGGGCGGGGCATGTGAGGGCTCAGAAAATGCTCCCCTTCCCCCCCAAAAACCACGCTGTGAGCGGCACCAAACGCGTTCTAGCCCTTCCCCCGGCGTGGAAAAACAAACTGCCCACTGATAATTCAGATAAAGTCCAAATTGGGGTTCGTTGGTCTGTGTCGTTGGCAAAGACTCCCACACACGTTGTAAAAGCTGCAGAATGCCTGGCGTTGCAGGGCCTGTGGAATAATTAGATATTTACGTCCAATAAAACTGGTTTGATGGGGAAACCCTTCCCCTCGCGGAGGTTCTCGGGGGAGGACGAGTTTCGGTGGCTGGTTGGTTTTGCCCCGACAATAAAACCAGGGGTTTGGCACCAGCCGATGGGTTTCTCTCACATGTCTCTCCTCCTGCCCCCGTGGGCGCCGCCAGCCCGCGGGCTCCCCCGTCCTGCCGAGCCCTCCCTGCGCCGCCGCCAGCTCTGGGCCTCCGACCGGTCGTGGCGGCCACAGTCCCCACCCCGATTCTCGCCACCTCCTGGCCAACCTCAGCCCGTCTTCTCTGTGCTCTTTCTGTTGGACGGTTCCCGAAAACGGGGCTCCTGCCCTCGTTACCCCTTAAAGCCCTGTCTCAGTATTTCTCTGATTTCATTTAGCACCTCCTACCCCTGGTTTTCAATTTCTGCCCCCCCCCCCAACTTCTAGTCCCTTCTCTCCCCATTTCTCTGCTTGACCTCCGGCCCATTGCCCTCAGGGCCTCTGTACGGTGCCCGGACCCAGCGGTCCGGAGAGCCGCTGCCTCACTCCCCGGCTTGGGGAGCCCCCCACTGCCACCCACTGCCACCCTGTTTCTCTTCCATCTGTTACCCGGTGGTGAACAGATGGAGCCAGACGGAGCCGGCAATGACGTGACCTTCCTGTCCCATTCTACAGATGGGGTGACCCCCCCCCCGTCCCATCCTACAGATGGGTGACCCCCTGTCCCATTCTATAGATGGGTGACCTGATCCCCCTGTCCCATTCTACAGATGGGGTGACCTCTTGTCCCATCCTACAGATGGGTGACCTCCTGTCCCATTCTACAGATGGGTGACCTCCTGTCCCATTCTACAGATGGGTGACCCTCCTGTCCCATTCTACAGATGGGGTGACCTCCTGTCCCATTCTGCAGATGGGTGACCTCCTGTCCCATTCTACAGATGGGTGACCTCCTGTCCCATTCTACAGATGGGTGACCTCCTGTCCCATTCTACAGATGGGTGACCTCCTGTCCCATTCTACAGATGGGGTGACCTCCTGTCCCATTCTACAGATGGGTGACCTCCTGTCCCATTCTACAGATGGGGTGACCCCCCCTGTCCCATTCTACAGATGGGTGACCTCCTGTCCCATTCTACAGATGGGTGACCTCCTGTCCCATCCTACAGATGGGTGACCTCCTGTCCCATTCTACAGATGGGTGACCTCCTGTCCCATTCTACAGATGGGTGACCTCCTGTCCCATTCTGCAGATGGGTGACCTCCTGTCCCATTCTACAGATGGGTGACCTCCTTGTCCCATTCTACAGATGGGTGACCTCCTGTCCCATCCTACAGATGGGTGACTTCCTGTCCCATTCTGCAGATGGGTGACCTCCTGTCCCATTCTGCAGATGGGTGACCTCCTGTCCCATCCTACAGATGGGTGACCTCCTGTCCCATTCTGCAGATGGGTGACCTCCCGTCCCATCCTACAGATGGGTGACCTCCTGTCCCATCCTACAGATGGGGAGCTGGAGCCCCCGTGGGCAGAAGGGGTCCTGACTGGCTCGGGGCGTGGGGCAGGAAGGGGGCCCCTCGCCTTCAGGCTGGTTCTGGGAGCACGGGTGCTGCAGGTGAGACTCCGGCGAGGGCATGGCCTCTCTGAGCCCCGCTTTTCCGCATGCGTAACTTGCGATGATGGAGCCGCTGGCAGGCGTAAAGGTGCCAGCGGTGACCATCGCCAGCTGGGGGAGCGGTCGCGGTGTGCACCCGCCTCGGAAACAAGGACACGTTGTGACACGGGGCCGAGACCTTGCCCACGAAGGGTGCCGCCGCCCGGGGGGCTCGCTCCGGCCCTTCCCCCGCCGGCTGAGGGCCACCCTTTCGGCCGCCGGGAGGGCCAGAGCACCCGGGGCTTCCCAGGGGTCAGGCCTGGCTGACCCCCGCCGGAGGCAGAGGCCGGGGCGGTGGGGAGGCGGCATGATGCACGTGCTGGGGTCACCCATCTACCCAGGAACTGGACCCCCCAAGAGAGGGACCAGAAAAACAGGAAGTGAGTGGCTGCTCAGGGGCTGGCGGCCCATGGTCTTGGCAGAGGCCTTTCAGGTCCACGGTTTGGAGTCTCCCGAAGGCCCTGTGGGGAGAAAGCGGCCAGCAAGGCGGGAGGAGGGGGTGGGCCTCGTGGGGGAGCCGGTCCGGGGCAGGTCGGTCAGCCCAGCTGGGAGCAGCCGAGCGGAGTGAAAGCCATGGGGCCCGCGCCGTCCCCGCCCCAGGCCTGCCCCCGCCCGGTGCCCACCTCCATCCTCCCCACGGGCACTGCCCTTTGAGGGCCGGCGGTTTGGGGGCCCCGGGCGGATGTTCCCGCCGTCAAGGGGCCCCCTCGGAGCGGCCCTCGAACTCTGTCTGCACCCCCAGAGGGCAGGGCGGACCCACAGCCACACGCTGTCCCACTCGGGCCTCCTCGGCGGCTGGAGTTCCAGGAGCAGCTGGGCCCCCGGGACTGGACCCCAGCCTGGCAATGGAGGCTTCCCTTCAGACCGCCGTGGGGTCTTGTTTTCCGTTGTTCTTTCTTCGCTTCCACCTCTCCAAATTAAAAAAGAAGACGACGAAGGAGAAGAAACACTCGGGAAGCTTCCCCTGACTGGCTCTCAGAGAAGCCAGTCAGACCTCCCCTTGTCGAGAGCGTTTTGACAGCATAAAATTGCTGCCGGAATGCGACTTTAGCGAAAAGTAAAAAAAAAAAAAAAAAAAAAAATCCTTCCTTCATGCATATGGAGTTTTTTGGAAAAAAAAATGGTATTTTAATGCTTTCTATTAAATTGGGACTAAAAGTGGTGTCTTAATTTGCATGCATTAGCATATTTGCATATAGATCACTGAAATGGTGGAAGAGAGAAGAGCCTTTAAATGAAAATTCTTTTAAAGACACAGGCCTGCCTCCCTCTGCCGCCGCCTCTGCCTCTGCCTCTGGGGTTGATGCACCGCCCTCCTCTCCCCTCGCACCCCTCCCGTTGGGCCATCGCCCGAGTGAACAGGAGGGCCGGCTCCCTCTCGGAGCTGCTCAGGGCCGAGCCAAGGGGCTGAGACAGCCCCGGCCCTCGGTCACCCCTGGCCTTGCCACCCGCTCAGGCTGCTGGGCGCCCCGCTGCCCTGGCGGCGGCTCGGAGGAGGGGCCCACGTTCACAGCCACCAGGCAGGGGGCCTCCTGCCCTTGGTCCTCTGGCAGCCATGCCCTCCCCCCTCTCTGCTCCACAAGCGCTCAGGGGGCATCCGGCCATGTTCCCTTCACCATCCAGGTCTCTGGGTCAGATGTCACCTCCTCACAGGTAGCTGAAGTGGCCCCAGCTCTCCTCCGTCACTGCCCATCATACTCCTTGTTTTACTGTCCTCCAGAGCTCCTTCCTCTGGTGATGTGACTGCTGGCCTCTCCCCACCCCTCAAGGCTAAGTCCCACCAGAGATCTGGGTCTCTTGTTCACAGCTGTCCTCCGGGGACAAGGGGACAATGTCGGCACATCCCGGTGCACATCCTGGTGTTTAGTAGCTATTTCTGGAATGAGCGAGAGGGTCCCAGGCCCCCATCAGGGCTGAGATGCCCCTGGGGTCACAGTGCCCCCAGGTGCTGAGCCCCAGCCTGTTTGAGATGCCCTCAGCCTGGCACACAGAAGCGGGGGATTGGCTCTGATCTGCACCGCCCCCCCGGAACCCCAGCCCCGAAGGAGCGCACAGCAGCCCCTCCGGTTCTGTCGCTGGGAGGTTGGAGCCAGGCCTGGCCCCAGAGGCCAGAAGGCCAAGGTGGTCTGTGTGCAGCTGCCAGCCTGAGGCCAATGGAGCTAGGGATCCCCTCGTGGTAGCCCAGGGAACCTCAACCCTGCAGCCAGAGAACTCCCCCACAAGCACCTCTCCCTCTGGGGGGAGTAGAGGTCCCCCCGAAATTTCAGGACGAGCCAACGAGAGCCCCCACTTTGTGTATCTAGACTGCGCTGGCCGGCTGGCCCGGCGCCGGGGCAGGGGGGGGTGGTGCCCGGCCCGAGCCCGGGCATCACCCTGTGTGTTGCCCAGGGAAGGGAGGTCTGGCCGCTGAGCTCTGTACCTGCTGCTCCTTCGCCCGGTGGGCTGGGCTCTCTGAAAGGCCCCTCCAGGCTGCTGGCAGCCTCTCGGCTCCACGCCCAGCCCGAGGGGGGGGGGGAGGGCCCCGAGGGTGAGGGGGACGCCCAGGCTCAGAGCAGGGCTGCGCCTCCACCGCTAATGAAAATCGGAAACCAATTGAGCAGGACAAGGTGCCCAGCCAGCAGGTTGTGGGAACGAGGGGCCTAATGGATGTGGCTGGGAGGGGGGAGCGGATGCCTCATTGATTGCCCAGCGGCTATATTTATCCGCCGCGGGGCTGTGGCCCCAGCAGCTGGGTGGTGCGGGGGTAAATAAATGGCCGCTGAAATATTCATGAGCTGCACATGCACATCCGTGGTCAGGGGGACCGCCAGCGGCCTCTCTTCCTTCCTTCGCCCCGTCTCCCTGCAGCAGCCTTTCCGGAAATCCCGCCCTCCTGGGCCGGGCGAAGGGAGGCACAGCCCCGCGGGGTGCTCAGCCCGGCACGGGGACCCCAAGGGGCGCCCCCCACCACGCATGTTGGCCCCGCCTTCCTTTGGTCCCCACCGTGGCTCCTGTGCTCCCGCGTTCCTGTCCCCTCCTTCGTGCGGAATGGGGCGTGTGGGCCCGTTTGTCTGATGCTCCGTGTCCCCGCCGGACCACGTCCTGGCCAAGGACAAGCTTGTGGCTCCCTGCTCCCTGAGTTCTGACATCCCCGGGCCCTGAGAGGGGCCTTGACGGGGGACGGGGAACAGTCCAGAGGCGGCTGTGGCTGTCAGCCCTGCCCTGTCTTTGAAGGCAACTTAGCTCCGCTGAGACCCAGCTTCCGAATCTGTAAAACGGCATCGTTAACGGGGTTGCTGGTGCTTCCTAAGGGTGGGCCCGGGACCCCCTGTGTCCGACTCCCGGGTGGAACGGGTTCAGAAAGCGGGTTCTGCGTCCATCCAGGTCCCTCAGAATCTGGAGCCAGGGCCTGCCGGCTCTCCAGGTCTAACGAGCTTCCCGCGCGCTGCGCTGTCACTGACGTCTGGGGACTCCACTTTACCGCCCCGTGGCACCTTTGTCCGGGCAGCAAAGGGTGCTTTCCTCTGCGGGCACCGAGTTCTACTGTGTGCTCCCCAGAACCTGAGAAATGGGGCCAGGCGTGGGGGGGAGAGGGGCGCTGTTCTAAAGCTCTTACGGACCGGGCCCTCCGGGGGAGCCGTCTGGCCTGGGGGTGTGCAGAGACCACGCTGACCGTGGCCAGGAGCGCCCAGTGGCCTGGAAATGCGTCCAGGCTGCCCATCGGGGGCAGGTGGGTGGGGCCTGGGCGTGGGCACCTGGGGGCGCTGCCCACTTTCCCGGCAGCGCCTCCTTCCGGATAACCATGTCTTGGGCAGCACAGAGGCCCCGGAGGGAAGGACACAGTGGTCTTCGGGGGCCCCTTGGCCTTGAACTCCCGCCGTTTTCTCCCATTGGAGGAAGCCGGGGTCCAGCTGCCCTGCCCCTGGGCGGGAGGGAGCGACGATAGCACAGTCGCCGGACCAGAGCCGGCCTGGAAAGCTCGTTCTCCCGCCTGCCTCCGATACCCCGGGCCCTCCCAGCCCGCGCAGCCCACTCGGTGCGGCCTGGCCATGTGCGGGGAGCCCGTCGGTGGCACGGGGCCTGTCCCCTGGTGGACAGATGCAGCCATTTGACCCCGTTTAACTGCAGAGAGCGAGGGGAAGCCCGCCGTCTGCGGCGGGTCCTCTGGGGCTCAGGGCACAGAGGCTGGGAGGGTCGGTTTGGAGCCTCCTTCCCCAGCACTCAGCCAACGGGCACCGGGTCCTCCCCTCTGGCCTGCCCACCCCCTCCCCCAGCCAAAGTTTGATCCCAACAGAAACAAACTTCGGGGCCGGCCCTAGTGCCGCGCGGAGCCGGAGCCGCCGGAGCCTGCGAGTGGCAGCGGGAGCCGAGGGAGGCAGCCCCGGCGCCTGACTCCGGGGTCCCCCGTCCCCTCCACCGGCTCCCCGTCCGCACCCGCGTTGGCAGGAGCCTCTCCCGTCGGCTCAGAATGCAGCTCGGGGGCCCGCGGCGGCTCAACCTTTCCCTCTCCCAGAGCCCCGGTCTAATCAACCCCTATAATTTATGCAGAAAATATGATTTATATTTAATTTCACCACACTTGCATTGTTAATTTGAGATGTAATTAACCCGTCGCCATGACAACTAATTTTGTGATGCCGTAAATTACCGCCGTCTTTTCATCAAAATTCAGTTACTTTGGCTCCTGTGTGCAATGTACTGATGCAATTAGGTTGCTAAGGGCAACTCAAAAGTGTTCAATTTCTTTTGTGCAACTGCAGTGGGGTAGAAGCTCCCTCGCGTCCTCCCAGGGTTCCGCGGGCTGCGGGGTGGGGAGTTGGGGGTACGCGGCCCGCCCTGGAGGAATGCCATTGGAAAGCCGATGGCTGGGTGCCTGCTGCCCCCACTTTGCTCCCTCCCGCTCTCTTCTCTCCACTAGTCATTTCTGAACAGTGACCCCTGGACACATTTGCCCCGTGCCCCCCACAGGACCCTCGGACAAGCTAAGGGGTTCTCTCGGGGACAGGACTCTCTCCGGCTCCAGAGAGAAAGAGAAAACCACCTCGTCTTTCTTTTTTCCTGGAGTCTAACTTGTTTATATAGATCTTCCCTTCTCCTCTCTTCTCTCTCTCTCTCTCTCTCTCTCTCTCTTTTTCTTTATTTAAAACAAAAACCCTGTGTGTTGCTTTTGTCACGTTAATTCCCATTTTGCCAACACCAGGGGCCCAGGCAGACGAGTTACCAAGGAACACAAAATTTTAATTAGTGTATTTTAATCATTCAGGCTTTCCGAGCTAATCCACATGCCCTGGAGAATTCCCGAGATGCGGCTCTGCCCTGCTTTACCATTTATTGTTGAGTCTATTATAATTACTGTTAGCAGGTGGGGACTGGGAGATGTTTATTATGAGTTTTTCATCTTTAGTATAATTACCGAAAAAAACAAAAATAAAAAGATGTCGTTGCAGTTTATTTGCTAGGATCTTTTTTTTTTTCCTTTCCTTTTCTTTTTTTTTTTTCCGAGGGAGGGCACGGCCGCGGGATTTCCCCTGCTTCTTCCCAGGCGGGCGACTCGAACTTTCTGTGCTGGGCGATCGTCTCCGTAAGATCAGCACTGAGTCACGCTCAGCACTCCCCAGACCCAGGGGAGGCGGGCAGCCGCCACCTCTGCCTGTCCCCTGCTAGACGGCGCCCTGGGGTTGCCCCCTCCCACCCCCTGGTGTGTGGAGAGGGTGGGGTCAGAGGCGGGGAGGGCCGGCAGCCTGGACGGGGGCGGGAGGGGGGCATCTGACCAGGCTGCACCTGTCAGGCTGAGAACAGGGCCTCGCACAGGTGTCATAGAGCAGTTAGCAAGTATCGAGTGCTTCGTACTACCCTGTTTCCCTGAAAGTAAGACATCCCCCGAAAATAAGACCTACTCGCTGTAATATAAGGCATCCCCCTGAAAATAAGATCTAGCGCATCTTTGGGAGCAAAACCTAATATAAGACACTGTCTTATTTTCGGGGAAACGGGGTAGTATCTGCTGAGCCCTGTGTCACGCTGTTTGCCTGCATCATTTCACGTAGTCCCTCGGCCACCCTGTGAGGCCGGCACTACTCTGTTTCCCCTAAAGTAAGACATGCCCCCAAAATAAGCCCTACTCGCTGTAATATAAGGCATTCCCCCCACCCCCGAAAATAAGATCTAGCGCATCTTTGGGAGCAAAAACTAATACAAGACACTGCCTTATTTTCGGGGAAACAGGGTGATATCATCTGTGACTTACGGAGGAGGGGCCAAGTCCTGGGATCACAGTGGCCTACACTGTACGGTCTCCTCCGAGCAGGTGATCCGGGCGCCACCTCCTCCCAGAAGCCTCCCCGATTGCCTGAGCCAGAATGAGGGCTCTCGCCCGTGTCCCCACAGCTTTGTAGTCAGAGCTCTTGTCCGGGTTACTTCCCAGAGAGCCGAGGTCCGTGAGGGTGCAGGGCTCGCTGCCCTCGTCCCCGCTGGACCCCGAATGTGATGTGCAGTCTGTGGGCCAGGGGAGCAGGCAGTCGTGTCTGCACGGGAGCCGCACCCCGCGCCTCCGCCCAGCGTTAGCAGGTGTAGGGAGGCCGGATGGGCGGCGACTCCTCTCAGCTGCCACTCTCAGCAGAAGCCACGGGGCCTGTGGGTCCCCCCTGAACTTCAAATCCCAGGAGGCAGGCCTGACCCGGGGCCCCAGGTCAAGTCTGGGCGCTGCCCTGGGGCCTTTGGGTGTGAAACGAACACTGGCAGCTTGGGCTTTGACACCCCAGTCCCCGCATTCTGGGCGCCCCGTGGACCTGGCCTGCCTTCGCTTTTCTTCCTCCTCCTCCAGACCAGTGTTGAGGCGTCTTCTCCTTTCATTGGTGATTTTGGAGTTTTCCTGGGAAATTCCACAGCTCTGCACGAGAGCCCGGCTTGGGGCCGAGGACCGTGGGTTTTCCCCGGTGGAACAGGGCGAGGGGAGCTGGCGTGGTTACCCACGGGGACCAGACGGGGAGGCGATTAACATGTCCCTGGGAAGGGGCCCGGGGCACCCTGCGAATTGCACCCTGGTGGCAAGAATCCCTGACCCGCTCTAAATTCTTGGGCACCCCCTCCACCGGCTCCTGTCTGCATTCGGATGGGGCAGCGGGGCCCGGGGTTCTGTTACCACCACTGCACCCCCAGCTGCCACCCCGTTCGGCCAGATCCTGCTCCAGCCACGGGGCTGGGGTGACGGCCTCCTCTCCCTCCCCCTCTGCTCGCTCAGGGTCCCTGGTGGGTCTCGCCTGCTCGCCAGGCCCGTCCCACCTGCCCTGGCCTTTGCGCTCCAGCTCACCATCCTGCCCTGGGTGTGCCTCTCGCCGTCGGTGTGATGTGTCATCCCAGCAAATGTCCTGGCGCCGCTGGCCAGGCAGGCCTCCCGGGTCTAAGGCCACGGTGGGGGCAGAGAATCACGCTGGCAAGAACCACTCCACAAAACCTGGCCACAGTCCCTCGTTCTCTCCGCGCCAGCTGCGCTCGGCCAGTGGTTCCCCAACACGTGGGTCTCAGCACGCCTTCACCCTCTTAAAAAGAATTCAGGCCGTAACCGGTTTGGCTCAGTGGATAGAGCGTCGGCCTGCGGACTGAAGGGTCCCGGGTTCGATTCCGGTCAAGGGCATGGACCTTGGTTGCGGGCACATCCCCAGTAGGGGGTGTGCAGGAGACAGCTGATCGATGTTTCTCTCTCATCGGTATTTCTATTTCTCTCCCTTCCTCTCTCTAAAAAAAAGTCAATAAAATATTTTAAAAAAAGAATTCAGGACCCCCAAGCGCTTTGGCGTATGCGGTGATGTTTATCGATATTCATTATATTAGAAGTTAAAACGGAGACATTTTTCTAAAACGCATTTATTAATTCCGTTACAAACAACGATGAGCCCATTACGTTTAACCTTAAGAATGTATCTCAGGATCAGGAAACCATCTTTTCCGAAGAGGGGCATGGTGGGCGCTTTCGCAAGATCCCGTCACGCCTGACCCGACAGCCCCGGCTCTCCGTCCGCCTCTGCGGGGGGGGGGGGGGGGGGGGGGCTGCTCGGCTGTTCCGCTTTGTTGGGGAAGGAGTCCGCTCCCCACAGGTGTGCAGCTGGAGAAGGGGGGCTGTTTGTTTTGGGGGGACTGTTTTGGGGGACTGTTTTAGGGAGGACAGTTTTGGGGGGACTGTTTTGGGGGGACTGTTTCAGGGAGGACTGTTTTAGGGAAGACTGTTTTGGGGGACTGTTTTAGGGAGGACTATTTCAGAAGGACTGTTTCAGGGAGGACTGTTTCAGGGAGGACTGTTTTAGGAGGACTGTTTTGGGGAATTGTTTCAGGGAGGACTGTTTCAGGGAGGACTGTTTTAGGGAATTGTTTCAGGGAGGACTGTTTTGGGGGACTGTTTCAGGGAGGACTGTTTCAGGGAGGACTGTTTTAGGAGGACTGTTTTGGGAAATTGTTTCAGGGAGGACTGTTTCAGGGAGGACTGTTTCAAGGGGGACTGTTTCAGGGAGGACTGTTTTGGGGGACTGTTTCAGGGAGGACTGTTTCAGGGAGGACTGTTTCAAGGGGGACTGTTTCAGGGAGGACTGTTTTGGGGAATTGTTTCAGGGAGGACTGTTTCAGGGAGGACTGTTTCAAGGGGGACTGTTTCAGGGAGGACTGTTTCAGGGAGGACTGTTTCAGGAGGACTGTTTTAGGGAGGACTGTTTTAGGGAGGACTCTTTCAGGGAGGACTGTTTTGGGGGGACTGTTTCAGGGAGGACTGTTGCAGGGAGGACTGTTTCAGGGAGGACTGTTTTAGGGAGGACTGTTTTAGGGAGGACTGTTTTAGGGAGGACTCTTTCAGGGAGGACTGTTTCAGGGGGGACTGTTTCAGGGAGGACTGTTGCAGGGAGGACTGTTTCAGGGAGGACTGTTTTAGGGAGGACTGTTTTGGGGGACTATTTCAGGGAGGACTGTTTCAGGAGGGACTGTTTTAGGGAGGACTGTTTTGGGGGACTATTTCAGGGAGGACTATTTCAGGGAGGACTGTTTCAGGGAGGACTGTTTCAGGGAGGACTGTTTTAGGGAGGACTGTTTTAGGGAGGACTCTTTCAGGGAGGACTGTTTTGGGGGACTGTTGCAGGGAGGACTGTTTCAGGGAGGACTGTTTTGGGGGGACTGTTGCAGGGAGGACTGTTTCAGGGAGGACTGTTTTGGGGGACTGTTGCAGGGAGGACTATTTCAGGGAGGACTTTTAGGGAGGACTGTTTTGGGGGGACTGTTTCAGGGGGGACTGTTTCAGGGAGGACTGTTTCAGGGAGGACTGTTTCAGGGAGGACTGTTTCAGGGGGGACTGTTTCAGGGAGGACTGTTTCAGGGAGGACTGTTTCAGGGAGGACTGTTTCAGGGAGGACTGTTTTGGGGGGCTGTTTTAGCAGCCTTTGCCGGTAACTGGATGTTAGGTTTGACCCCCACTAAAACTCGGCTGGTGGGAGTTTCCCTCATGTTCACTGCGTGTGGAAACAGACCTCGTCGATGACCTTTGCACTCTCTCCCATTAAAACCCTGGGTCCAGCCCTGGCCGGAGGGGCCCCGTTGGTTGAGCATCATCCCATGCCCTGAACGGCCACAGGTTCAATTCCCAGGTTCAATGCCCGGGTTCGGATTCAATCCCTGACGGGTCGGTACAGGAGGCAGCTGATCCATACTTCTCTCACATCAATGTTTCTCTCTCTCCCTCTCCCTTACCCCCCCCCCCCCAAAATCAATAAAAATGTGGTTTAAAAAACCCACACCACAGGTCGGTCCATCTTGCACTTGGAGTCCCCGCCGTGTGTGGCTGCGCGACCCGGGCGTGTGGCGGGGGCCCCGGGCGTGTGGCGGGGGCCCCGGGCGTGTGGCGGGGGCCCCGGGCGTGTGGCGGGGGCCCCGGGCGTGTGGCGGGGGCCCCGGGCCTGCAGCGTGTGCTCGGGGACGCAGCTGTTCCCAGTGCCGACACGCTTCCCCGCGCGGCTGCTGTTTTAAAACCACGTTTGTTTGGGGTGCTCGCTGGCCCGGCGGGAAGGCTGTTGAGATTCGGGGCGTTGTCAAAGGCACGGCGGCAGCTCATGTCCCGCGCGGCCCTTTCTCCCCCGAAAGCTCCGAGTTTATCCTGGCAACAACCGTCGTCAGCTTCCTCCTTCCCCCTCGAAGTGAGATTTTGTTCACTTTTGAGAAAATGTCTGCCAAATACTCACATTTAGAAAGTCACCGTTTGTCTGTCGGTTGCTCTTTGCAGTAGAAATGGCTGCTTTTTCCAGGAAAAAAGGAAAAAGGCGGCGGGGGGCCTGGGCGCAGCCACAGTCCCTCCCCGCCCAGCCCGACCTCGCTCCCCTGTCCGCCCCGGAACGTGGAGAAGAGGTCGTCCGGGGCCCGGAATTCACAGAAACTCACCCTCTTACTCTTCAGCGAGTCTGGCCTCTGGACGGAGCGCGGGGACGGAGCGCGGGGACGGAGCGCGGGGACGGAGCGCGGGGACGGAGAACGGTGCCGGGCAGAGCGTCACCCGCCGGCGCCTGCCCCTCAGCGCCACTGTCCCCACAGCGCAGACGGCACGTCCACTCTGTTCTTACCGAGGGTCCCAGGAACCCCCGGAGGCCTAGAACCACACTTTGAGAATGGCTCCCGGATGCACCCCACTCTCTCTCTCTGCCTCCGTGAATCTCTCTCCCTCTCTGTCTCTCCATGTCTCTGTCTCTCCATGTCTCTGCCTCTCCATGTCTCTGTCTCTCCCTCTCTGTCTCTCCATGTCTCTGTCTCTCCATGTCTCTGTCCCTCCCTCTCTGTCTCTCCATGTCTCTGTCTCTCCCTCTCAATCTCTCCATGTCTCTATCTCTCCACATTTCTCTCTCCCTCTCTATCTCTCCGTGTCTCTGTCTCTCCGTGTCTCTGCCTCTCCGTGTCTCTGTCTCTCCGTGTCTCTGTCTCTCAGTGTCTCTGTCTCTCTGTGTCTGTCTCTCAGTGTCTCTGTCTCTCTGTCTCTGTCTCTCCGTGTCTCTGTCTCTCAGTGTCTCTGTCTCTCTGTGTCTGTCTCTCAGTGTCTCTGTCTCTGGGCTGTAGAAAGGTGTTTGGCTTTGGCACTTGCTTTCTGCACCTCCTTCTAGCTCTCCCGGCCTCCCCAGGACCCCCGTTTTTCACAGGCTGCCGTGGGGCAGAGCCCGTCAGGGCTTCTGTGAGGAGAGGCCCCAGAGGGTGCTCACGACCAGGGTGATGGAGGTGGGGGGTGGGGGTCAGGAGCCCCTGCAGTCCAGGCCCCTGGATGCAGCCTCCCCCTGGCTGGTGGCGGGAGTCCCTCTCGGAGCCTCGTCCTCCCCAAGAACCCCTCCTGCAGCCTCTGGCTTCCCGTGAGAGGCAGGCGGATCCGGGGCTCCCTCTCGGCGTCCCCCGCCCCTTGGTGGCCCAGTTTCCCATCCGCCACCTGCCTTCATGCTGAGGACTAAGAGGGGGGCAGGAGCCAGAGGCAGGCCTGCTGGCCCCTCACCTCCCTCTGCTGCCCCCGCCCCTCCGCCAGCGGCCTCAGCCCCCTCCCCGGCGCCTCCTCCCGGCTCCCGCTCCCCGCACCCCCTCCCCGGCAGGCAGGCTGCTCAGACACTGGGCACCGCGAGAGCGAGGGAAAATAGCCGTCTCTTGTTTTCACCTCCCCGCGGCCGGTTTTCCCAACTTTCCCATCCCGGCTCCCGGGGACAAAGGCCCGGGCCCCGTGCGCGGGCCGGCCCGCGAGGGGACTCCCCAGCGGCTCTTTATTGAGTCCTCAAGCGCCGGCGGGCACTCCATTAAAAAGCCATTCCCCTTTGTGCGCCGGCCCCCAGCTGTCCCCGCGCATGTGACGGTGGTCACAGTTGTAAAACAACAACGCCCGGAGCTGGCAACGGAGGAGGCTTTTTTTCAAGCCGGGGTCTCCATGGCAACCCCCGTCAATCACCCCTCAGGAGCGCTTTCACCTGCCGGAGAGGGGGAAATAAAAAATAAAATAATAATAATAATAATAAAAAGGCAAGAAAAGAAAGGCTCGGAAAGAGAGCGAGTGAGGGGCCAGGAGACAACGGGGTGGGGGAG
>CM050508.1:207370869-207460869 GCA_027563665.1 Antrozous pallidus
AACCCGGGGCAGTGTGGGTCTTGCGCCATGTGCCCAGCAGTTTGGGCTGGGGTGAAACGTCTTGAACTTGGGCCGCTGTCTTTGCCCCGCTGCCTGAGCCCCCACCCCGGCTGGTTGGCTTACTCCGCAGCTCCGAAACCTGTCCGCACCCCCACACACACACACACACGCTCTGGGGGGACCTCCCCCCGTGCGGTTCCGGCGCCCCATGCGCCTGGGCCAGCTGACAGCCGGGGGTGGCCCCTGGCCCCTCGGTCCCATAGCTCAGGTTACCTTATTTTGCTTTCTACCCTTTAAAACAGCCTGTAAATAAGCAAGCCCTCGGTGCCAAGCACCTTCGGCACGTCGCCAGGCTGGTAAATATTTTAGCAGTGACTTGGTAACAGTTGTGTTCGCTTTGATTTCCTCAGAAAGGTTCTGGGTGCTGGGGAGGGGCTGCAGCTGGGCGGGGGGGAGAGGACCTACTGCCTGTTTACAGTCTGGCTCTGACCACATGGCCTTGCTTCAGCCCGGTGGACTGCACACAGGGGTGTCTCCAACGCCGGCGTGGTGTTAACCGGACACCCCTTTCAGCAAAGGTGAGGGGCTCTCCCGCCTCTCGCAGGGCCTGGTGGTGTCAGAGCGCCCAGGGCCCCGTGGGGGTAACCGATTCTAGACTTGTCCCCACCAGGAGCCTGAGTGAGCCGGGAGACGCAGGCAGAAGTTACGGGGGGGGGGGGTCAGTTTGGGGGTTGACCCGTGCGGACGTGGTTTGGACTTGGGAAGACCCCCAGGATCCAGGGGAAGGAAGGGAAGGAGGGCCATGGGGTTGGGGTGCCTACGGTTCAGGCAGTGCCGAGTTGGGGCGGCCACCAAAACTGGCCGAGTAAGCTGACTGGGAGGGCGGTCGGGGGGCAGGTGGGTGTTGGGGAAATCAACAATTGAAGGAGGTGGCTAGACATCTGTGCCTGAGGGCCCCAAACCCCGGGGGACGGACAGGGGGAGAGAGGGCCGAGGAAGACGGGGACAGAGGGAGCGAGCATGGGGTGCCCCGGATCCGGCCTTCCCTCGGAGCCCCCACAATAGCGCCTGCAAAGCAAAGCTTCTCTCACCTAGCACCAGAGCCCGTCTGGCCCAGCTCCACCTCCATATCATGGGCTGCCCCCAGGCTGGGCACCGGGAGCGGGGGGACCACTGGGCGGGGGGCAGGCGTCTGGCTTTAATAGACTGCTCAGAGCCACAGCCACTTACTCCTTCGTTTTTTACGGGAAGTTTTAATACGCAGATGGGTTGGCCTTAAAGAGGCTCGAAATCACGGCACAGTGAGGCTGTGTTGATGCTCCCTGAACCCCAGCATCCCGTAGGCTGCGCCCGCTGGGGGGGGGGGGGCATAAGCGAAGGAACAAGGCCTTTCATTCAGCTAATGGTGGGGGCCAGGGCAGGGGCAGGGAAACGTGGGTGCTTCCGGGCTGAGCCAGGCTCAGTGTTCGAGGGGGACCCTTCATCTCATCCCACACGGTGGGTGGGGCCTTCGCACCCCGACTTTACAGCCAGAGCGCCGTCCAGCTGACCAGCCCGCCTGCTGCCACGCCCCGGCCGCCCACCTTCCCGCCCCGCTCCTGGCGCCACTCTGCGCCTCCCGTCTGCACCCACGCGCACCCCATTGGTGCCCGGCCCCGTGGGCGCGAGTCAGGTGAGCGGCAGACAGAGTGGCAGACCCGGCTCACCTCCTTCCCGGCCGGCCCAGTGCCAGCGCCCGGCTCTTCCCGGAAGGCTTCCAAGCTCCCCCGCACGGCATCCTGCTGAGCCTGTTCCCGGGGTGCGGGGGAGGCCTTCTGGGGGGAGAGTGTCTGCCCCTCGCTGCCCTGGCGCCGGCTCTTCCCGGAGGCCCGTGGAGTTGCCCGAGGCAGGCAGCTGGGCCCGGGCGGCAGGCCGGGGTGTCTGAGATGGGAGTCGCCTGGACGCAGCTACTGTCCTGCCACCGCCGTGCCCACTGGGGGCCGACTCGTGGCCCTGGCCGATTTAGACCGGTGCCCACCGGATGGCTGTGGCTTCGCCGTCCCTGTGTCTGAACCGTAACTTTTCCTACAAGATGCAGAGCCCTGCCACCCTTCCCCCCCCCCCCCCCACCGGGCCCTCGGCTGGGCCCAGCACCCATGGAGGGGCTCAGGGACCCAGGGACCCTCAGGGCTCTTGGCATCGCCCACTGTGGCTGGCCACACCCCGGTTTTCAGCGCCCTTAGAAACTAGGGGAGCGCTCGGGAGGCCTCAGGAAGGTGGAAGAGGCTGTCTTTGAGCGCCCCGAACTTCTGTGGTGGAGTGTTGCGAGATCAGCCTTCCAAACTACTGGGGCCCCAAGTCTCCCCATGTCCGCTGCCCCCCGGGTGGGAAAGAGGCCGCTTTAACCCATCTTCTTCCGCTCCTGGGCCTTGAATCGGGGACCGCGTGGCCCCCAGCACCCTCGTGTGTTCAGAAGCTCATGGTCCTGCTGAGGGGTCTGAGCTGCTGGGGGAGATGAGGTGACAGCGGGGCTGAGCCGCCGCTTTAGTCTGGTGACAAGGGGCGAGGAGGCTAAGGTGCAGGCGTCTGCAGCGAGGCCTGGTAACAGTCAGACATTTCCATCGATTCCCTGTGTCCTCTTAAGGAGGGGCGCCATGCCCTGCCTCAGTTTCCCCAGGGGGCTTCTCTCACCAAGTGCTGTGAGGACCTCGAGGTGTAAGACGCAGTGAGAACCGTGGGAGCAGAGAGGGGTGCGTGGTAAGCAAGAGGGCCCAGGAGGCACCCCCTCTTTCCTCTGACCCTGGACAGGCCCTACCTCCTAGCACCGTGGTCGGCAAACTGCGGCTCTCGAGCCACATGCGGCTCTTTGGCCCCTTGAGTGTGGCTCTTCCACAAACTACCACGGCCTGGGCGAGTCTACTTTGAAGAAGTGGCGTTCGAAGAAGCGTAAGGTTAAAAAATCTGGCTCTCCAAAGAAATTTCCGTCGTTGTGCTGTTGTTGCTATTTGGCTCTGTGGACTAAAGAGTTTGCCGACCAGTGTCCCAGCAGGCACAGGCAGGCGACTGAAGCACAGCTGTGCAGCAGCAAGGCGGAAGGTGGGCAGGCGGCTGCGGGCCGGCCACCCACCAGATCCCAGGAGACCGGGCCGCCCTCCCCGTGTGTCAGGGGGAGACCGCACAGTTCTGCAGGCTGTTGGCCATGGGGACCAGTGGGGACCTCCAACCCCGCGGACCCCCACAGGGACCTGGTGGGGAGGGACCGACAGGTCGCTGGTCGCCCTGTTTCTCCTTGACGAGTCCCGGTCCGGGCTCCCTGTGAGCCAGGAGTGGAGACCCTATGAAAATGATGATATGTGACAATCAGTCACAGCAATTAGTGTTTTGGTTAACAGGCCTTTTTTGTTTTCTCTCACCCAGACAGAATGTCACAAATAAATCCTCTCCTGCATTTGCATATTAATTGGATCGGAGACGTCAAGCATCTTTCATTAAAGAAAATGATCTGCATATTTGGAGACATAAAATAGTTATTTTGATGGGGTTTTTTTTCCCTAAGATCAGGGGGTGGGGGAGGTAGGTGATGGGAGCAGTAGAAATGGAGGTGTAGAGTGAAGGCAAAGCCAGCCAGGCCCTCCGTCTGGAGTTAACCCTGTGTGGGCCACGCCTGGGCAGATGCTCATTAATATGCAAATGAGTTCAGGAGCCCAGGGGCCCCTAGGCCAGGGCACAGGGGGCAGGCCCGAAGATTGTCCTGCCCCCGCGCATTTGCCCAGGGCCGTGGGCAAGGGGACTGGTCCTTGGCGCCCTGGCTGGCCTTCCCCAGCTCTCTGTCCTCCCTGGCTCACCTTGGCCCCTGGGCCAGCCAACTGCAGCTCTCCCCTTCCCCTGGGCTCGCCCCTCTGTGCCCACTCTCTGCATTTCTGACCTTGGGCTTCCCCCGTGCCCTTCTCAGTGTTTGCCAGCCATCCTCCCTCTCCCCAGACGGAAAGTTTTCTGGGGGCAGCCGCAGCTAAGCCTGGAGTCATTATCACACACACTCGAAATAACCCAGAAAGCTGCTGGCCCATATTAGGGCATGGGCCCGGCTGGAAAGCTGAGCGAACGTGTAGTTTTCGACAGGCAGATGTGACTGCCGCAAACCGCCCTGGTTTCCCCGCCGGCCTGGAACTCCAGGTTTCTGCCGGCCGTTCTGCCTCCTCTCGCCAACCCCCACCCCGTGTTCGCTGGGCAGGCTCCGGGGACCACCTCCTCTAGACGTTTCTGAGCTCCCCCCTGGCGCGCGGGGGAGCCTGACAGGCTGGTCAGCAACAGGCCTCTGGCATCCCAGGCTCTGTGCTGGAACCAGCCCCGAAGCCACGCTCCCTGTGGCTGTGTCCTGGTTGGAGAGGAGCTTAGGTGGTGATGATGATGGTGACGGTGATGACGGTGACGGTGATGGTGATGATGGTGACGGTGATGATGGTGACGGTGATGATGATGGTGACGGTGATGATGGTGATGATGATGGTGACGGTGATGATGGTGATGATGATGGTGACGGTGATGACGGTGATGGTGATGATGTTGATGGTGACGGTGATGATGGTGAGCAGGGGTGCGCAGGGAGCTCAGAGCCAGCAGGGTATAGAGCCTGTGGTGACGGTGACGATGATGATGGTGATGATGATGGTGATGATGATGGTGACGGTGGTGATGGTGGTGGTGATGATGGTGATGGTGATGATGATGACAGTGATGATGGTGACGGTGGTGGTGATGATGGTGACAGTGACGGTGATGATGGTGATGATGGTGACAGTGATGGTGATGATGGTAACCACAGTGACGGTGATGATGGTGACGGTGATGATGATGATGATGGTGACGGTGATGGTAATGATGGTGATGGTGACGGTGATGGTAATGATGGTGACGGTGATGATGGTGATGATGGTGACCACGGTGATGGTGATGATGGTGATGGTGGTGGTGATGATGATGATGGTGACAGTGATGATGGTGATGATGATGATGGTGACAGTGATGGTGATGATGGTAACCACAGTGACGGTGATGATGGTGACGGTGATGATGATGATGATGGTGACGGTGATGGTAATGATGATGATGGTGACGGTGATGGTAATGATGGTGATGGTGACGGTGATGGTAATGATGATGATGGTGATGGTGATGGTAATGATGGTGACGGTGATGATGGTGATGATGGTGACGGTGATGGTAGTGACAGTGACGGTGATGGTGATGATGGTGACCACGGTGATGGTGATGATGGTGATGGTGGTGGTGATGATGATGATGGTGACAGTGATGATGGTGATGATGGTGACGGTGATGATGGTGATGACGATGACTGCGCCGCTTTTCGCACATGGAACAGTGCGAAAATTAGACACTTTTGCACACAGAACATGTATAGACACTGGCTGTGCTGGCCGCTGCACTCATGGTCTCCCCGAATCCTGACCACAACCCTCTGAGACAGGCACTGTGACTGCACACGTGTGACAGAAAAAGAAACCCAACCTCAGAGAGGCCAGACAGCATCCCGTCGGAGCCCATCAGAGGAGGGCACCTGCAGCCAGAGCCGAGCACCCCCCCCCCCCCCCCCCCCCGCTGGGCAGGCTGCGGGCGTCCGGCCGTGCGGTGGGGACCGGCAGGAGGCAGCGCCCGCTCTCACGGCAGCGGCGGTACGTGTAGTGGGTACAGGCCGAGGACTGGTGTTGGGACTGTCTCCCTGTACCCCTGCCTCCTCTCACCACCTCCCCCACCCGTGTGCGTGCGGGTTGCCTTCCCCTGAGGGCTGAAGGGCTGCCTTCGCTGGGAGGGGGGTTCCTTGGACCCGCGGTGCCCCTTCCAGCCCTGCCGGAGCCGCCTGTGCTCTTCGCGTGCAGTTTCGCTTGGAATATTGCCGTGCCCGGTGCCTCGAGAGCCGTGGTTGGCAAACTCATCCGTCCACAGAGCCAAACGTCAACCGTACAAAGATTTAAATTTCTTCGGAGAGCCACATTTTTTAAACTTAAACTTTTTCTAACGCCACTTCTCCCACATAGACTCGCCCAGGCCGTGGTATTTTGTGGAAGAGCCACACTCAAGGGGCCAAAGAGCCGCATGTGGCTCGAGAGCCGCAGTTTGCTGACCAGGGCTCTATACCCTGCTGGTTCTGAGCTCCCTGCGCACAAACTCCTGAGCTCCTGGGTCTTGGGCCCCATTCCGGGTAGAGCCATGAATCCACTCATCTGTGCACCCCTGCCCCCGTGCCCTTCATGGGGGCCGCCTCTCGGTGCCGGGGGGCCTGAGGAAACCTGTTTGGTGCTGCCTGCCCGTCTCTGAACACCCAGATTCTGAATGTTGGCCACATCCAGCCGCGGCCACGGCCTCAACCTCAGGGGCCTTCCTGCCCCCCCCCCCCCCCCGGGACTCTGCTCTGGCTCTAAGGCTTCACTTTGGGCAGAAGGACAAGGGCTTTTCGTGCTGCGCCTGGCTGTTTGTGTGCGTGCGCACCCCCTCTCTGAGCCTCAATTTCCCCCTGGCACAGAGGGGGCAGTGCCTCCTGCTGCGGGCAGGGGTCTGGGATTAATCGGCTCATCTGTGTGGATGCCCAGTGCAGGCCTGGGGTAGTGCAGGCCATCAGTGCCAGCAGGGGGGTGGGGGTGGGGCTGGAGGGGGCCCTTGGGTCTACCCTCCTCCCAGCGGGTCTGGACTCTGGAAAGGTCGCTGGGGCTGGGGACAGAGGTGACTTTTCCTAAAGCACTTGGCGGCTTTGCCCCAGCTGGTTTCCTTCCCACCGTCCGTTACTCAGTGACTCCGGCAGCGGCATGTGCTTCTGTCAGGGCAGGTGGGGGGGGCGGCTGGTGGCCCCCAAATCTGGGGCTCTTGGAGAAGGGGCCTGAGGTGCCCTCCGCGGGGAGCAGGTGGGCAGGCCGGGTGTTTTACGGAGTCGGGGGGGGGGGGGGCCTGCAGCAGCTGTCTCTGTTAAATGCCAAGAAGCCGAAGTGGGTTTAATATGATTGTAGCTGCTGCTTTGATAAATCAAAATAATTAAAAATAATAAATTTGATCCCTCAACCAACAGGCTGTGTGTGGGCGCCGGGCTCAGGCTGGGGAGGTGGCGAGGGCACTGGGACACGGGAGGCCCGGTCTGTGTGGCATCATCGGCGGGGAGGCAGCCTAGGGGTAAACGCTGCAATCAAATTAGGGGAAGAGTGTCTCCCTCGGCAGAGCCGTCGGCTGCCCGAGCCCAGCTCGGTTTCCTCATCCGCCAGGTGGGGTGACCGTTGTGCCCGCCCCACGGGGCTGTGCGAGGAGCCAGGACCGTGCTGGGCACCCTGGTCAGCCTCTCGGTCCCGTGCTGGCCACCCCCTTCGGCCCTGCCGCGGCCGAGGCGTTGACAGCGGCCGAGCAGCCGGCCGGGCACCCTTCCTCCAGCTGCCGGCTCTTGTCCGCACAGGATTGTTCTGTTTACGAGGACATCCCCTGTGGCAGGACGTGTCTATTGATAGCTCTCTTCTGGCTCCAGGGTCGGGGCAGGAAGTCCGTGCTACTCCCTGTGGACCCGACTCCCCGGCCAGGGTGCCAGCAGCAGGGGTGGGTGGGAGCTGCAGAGGGCCGCCGGCCTCCGCCCTCCGCCCTCGCCCCCTGCGGGCCCGTGGCAGCCGCGTTCGGAGTCTGATGCGGAGGAGCCTAAGTAGGTGGAAATCTGAACTGAGTGGAGGGAGCAGGGGCTGGCGGGGAGGGAGGGACCGGGTGTCTGTCTCTTTAAATGCACTTTGTGTCAGTGTGATAAGGAATTTGATGGCTTTATCAGAAATACCAAAGCTTTATTTAGCAGGGTGAGGCTCACACCACTCAGCTCCGCACAATCTGCTGATAAATTGTGAAAAAGAAAAAAAAACCAACATCTCACCAGCACCCAGAACAGCAAGGGAGGAAAGGTGAGGCAGGCGGGAGGGCAGAGAGGCAGAGCTGGAAGTTTGGGGGGATCTTGGAGCTGTAGGAGGCGGGATGGGGGGTGGGGATGGTGGGAACTGCCGGGCTTTCTCCACAGTCCGAACAGGCAGGCGATTCCTCCAGCCCCCAGGAGGCCTCCAAGCCTGACACCAGCTCCCCTGCCCCCCCCCCCCCAAACTCAGCTGAGTCCCTCCGGGCACCTGACCTGTCCGTGCGGTGAAGGCAGGGCCAGCGCGGGGTGGGGGTGTGTGGCAGGTGCAGGAGAGACTGGTAGGCAGTGGGGAGTTGCCCATCATTACAGCTCTGAGAAAGGGGGTCCCCAGTCCTTACAACATGGCCGAGGAGGCTGGAGGTGAGGGAATGCCCGCGCGGGCCAGGACGCCATGCCCAGGGTGAGGGCTCCGCCCGGGTCACAGGGGGAGCCAGGAGCGCGGTGGCATGGCCCTGCCTACCTGTGGCATTCCAGGACTTCCCGGCTCCCTGCCAGTTGGGCGGCTCTTGGGGACCTCCTCCCCCTCACACACACCTAACCTGGCCACTCCAGGGCCCTGTGCCTTCTGGAGGGCCAGCAAAGGGACACAGCAACGTCTCCATTCCTGTTTCTCCCTCTTGAGCCCCCCGTGCCCTCCTGCCCTGCTCTCTCCGGGGACCCTGTCCCTCCTCTGGTTTTCGGGGCGGCGCCCAGGCTCACACGCAGCCACCCTTGGTGTCCTCTTGACCGTCCATGCTGCCCCCCCCCCCCCCGCCTCCGTGATTCTTTTGACGTGAGCAAACCAGATTGAACCGTCCCCACCCCTGGAAACTGAGGCAGGCCTCACGGCCTGGGTCCATGCGAGAGCCGTGAGAAAGGGAGGGGTCGGGGGTCAGGGGTGGTGGAGAAAGAGGCCTCTCTGCTTCTCCGGCAAACTGGGGCGCCCCTCCGCCTGGCTGCACGGGCCCATCTCCTGGCCACGCTGTCCGGCTCCTGGGCTCCCCATCCCCTCCTCATGGCCACAGTCTGGGCCGGCCAAGGCTTTGGGGTCCTCACCAGGGCCCTGCCCATCCCAGCCTCAGGCTGCTTCTGCTGACCCCCCGCCCCCGTGCTCTTCCCGTGCTGAGAGGGGGAGGCCTCTGCCTGCATGTGCGTCCCCAAACATGGCTGGGGGCCAAGGCTTTCCGGAGCCCACGAGCTGACCCTCAGACAGGACGGAGGCTGAAGGGTGATGCTTCAGGGGCAGTTACAGGGACCCCGAGTCAGGCCAGGGCACGCGGAGTTGGGAGCAGCTCTCGGAGCACCTCTCCCTGGAGCCCGGGAGGAGCCGTGTGCATGCCCCCGAGAGGCCGTGAACCCCGGGGAGGCCGGGCCACGGCGAGGCCAGCAGACAGGGGCGGCCGCAGGCGGGTCTCAGCAAGGCCTCTGCTCTGGACGGGGGAACAACAGGATTAGCACAGCTGCTTAGAGAGGGGAAACGCTGGGCGGAGAAACAGGGGAGCTGGGGGTTGGGGGGGCTGGGCTGGCCGGGGAAGGGCAGAGGGTGGAGGAAGCCGCGGAAAGGCCGCGGCGGGGAGACAGACAGGAGGAGTAAGTGGAAGTGACAGGGTCAGGCCAGACCTTTGTCCTGCAGCCCGATTAGAGAGCCTGCCCTGGATTTCTGGAACTTTGGGATGTTGTCGAACACACTGGAGCTTAATTCTGCCAGAGCGCGGCCAGATGGGAACTGACATCCTGGGAGCACAGCCCTGGCTGGGCAGCCGTCCAGACCCCGCTGGGGAACGCCTGCGAGAGCACGGGGCCCTGAGGTGGTGGCAGGTGGCTGCCGGCCCCCAGGCCCCGGCCCCGTGGCCCCGGCCGCCTGTGGGTGGAGCCGGGAGCCTTCGAGGGCCGGGCGGTGGCACTGAAGGCTCGGGCCGAGCGAGCGGAAAGAGGGGGACCACGGCTCAACCACTAGGAGTGTGAATCCTGGTTCTGTGCCTTTTCTGAGCTGTGCGGCCTTGGGAAGAGAGCTTACGTTTGTCGAACCTCAGTTTTACCATCTGTAAAATGGGACCAACGGAACTCCCTTTCTTTTGAAGTTGGAGACATAACCCGGGGAAGCCGAGAGGAGCGGGTTAGACTTTCCTTCACTCTCAGCCGCGGCAGCCCCAAGGCCCGCTGGAACCATGCCTCTTCCTTCGCTGAGCTCCCCTATGGGGTGGTCCCGGGGGTGCCACCCCAAAAGAATGCCCCAGCCCAGCGCAGGCATGTACAAGTCCCCGCCACTGTACCGGGTGGGGGGGGGGCCTTTCCAGAAGCTAGGCCTTCTCAGCCGTGAGAAGCCCACTGTACCCCTCAGGGACGGCCGCCTCCCTCTCTCAGAGCTCTCAGGAGCCCCTGCTCCAACTAAGTAAGCCCAGGAGCCCCAGTCCACGCGGCTGCCCTGGACCAGGAGATGGGGTGGGAGGGCCCGACACCAGGCTGTTTCTAGAAGAAAGAAGGTCCCTCCTCTCCCCCCCCCCCCCCGATTCTAATGACTTTAAAATATTGGTAAATATTTTGGCTGTTGCAGGCTCTCGTGGCAGAGAGCAAAGCTGCGTGAGTGCAGGACCTACAAATTATTTATTAAAGACCTGAGATGCAGTGCAATTATGTGGAAAGAACCCCCAAAATTAAATAAATAAGTAACAAAATAAATAAATAAGTGCGGCACTGGCCTCTGGAAGGCTCGGGGAGCCTCGCACATGATTGCCGTCTTGATGAAATCCCCCCAGATGTAATGAGCTGATTTTCTGCTGTTAATATTGCATCTGCTGATGAAGGATTCGTTAGGATAATGGAACGAAGCTAAAATATAAATGACTCCCTGTCAAGAGGCAGCTTTTGTTTGTTGATCTCCTGACAGTTCCCGGGCCAAGGCAGGGGTTCCGTGTGCACAGCATTCAGGAGCAGGCGGGAGGCTGGGGTGAAGGGTGGGGGGCTGCCCCCAAAGCCTGGCTCTGGGTATCCTCCTAGGCTTTCCCCACAAGGGGGAACTCCCACCCTCGGGGAGCCCTGGCCTGCGGGTGGAGAAGGCGTCCACTCGGACCCTCCTTCCCCATCCGGGGGGCGGCTCGCTGCACCGAGATGCTGGGCGGCAGCAAAAGTAGTCGGGGAGCCTGGGAGAGAGATGGGTGGGCTGGGCCGTGTGTGTTGGGACCCACATGTGAGAGATCTGTGTGTGTGTGCGATTGTGTATGCATGTCTGTGTGTGTGTGCACGTGTATGTCCAGGGGACCCATAGCCCTGGGCGTGCGGAATGGAGGGCACTTGAGGGATGTGTCCTAAGGGGAAGCCCGTCGCGGGAGCCGCCCTGGCCTTCCTGGGGCGCCTTTCCCCGAGAAAGTCTTGCGGGGGGAGACACGCTGTCGTGGGCGGAGGGCAGGAGGACGAGAGGATCCACTGAGATGGTGGCTTGGCCTCCTCACGCGGGTGCTGCTGCCCGTGGGGGGAGATGTGGGGGCAGCGCTGGAAGCGCACAGTTCCGCGGCAGAGAGGGCCGGCACCGTGTGGGCCACCGCCACCGCCGTCCAGCCCAAACGGAAACTGTCGGACCGGCACCGCGTGGGGCCACCGCCACCGGTGTCCAGCCCAAATGGAAACTGTCGGACCGGCACCGCGTGGGGCCACCGCCACCGCCGTCCAGCCCAAACGGAAACTGTCGGACCGGCACCGCGTGGCGGGACACTGTCGGACCGGCACCGCGTGGCGGGACACTGTCGGACCGGCACCGCGTGGCGGGACACTGTCGGACCGGCACCGCGTGGCGGGAAACTGTCGGACCGGCACCGCGTGGCGGGAAACTGTCGGACCGGCACCGCGTGGCGGGAAACTGTCGGACCGGCACCGCGTGGCGGGACACTGTCGGACCGGCACCGCGTGGCGGGAAACTGTCGGACCGGCACCGCGTGGCGGGAAACTGTCGGACCGGCACCGCGTGGCGGGAAACTGTCGGACCGGCACCGCGTGGCGGGAAACTGTCGGACCGGCACCGCGTGGCGGGAAACTGTCGGACCGGCACCGCGTGGCGGGACACTGTCGGACCGGCACCGCGTGGCGGGAAACTGTCGGACCGGCACCGCGTGGCGGACACTGTCGGACCGGCACCGCGTGGCGGGACACTGTCGGACCGGCACCGCGTGGCGGGACACTGTCGGACCGGCACCGCGTGGCGGGACACTGTCGGACCGGCACCGCGTGGCGGGAAACTGTCGGACCGGCACCGCGTGGCGGGACACTGTCGGACCGGCACCGCGTGGCGGGAAACTGTCGGACCGGCACCGCGTGGCGGACACTGTCGGACCGGCACCGCGTGGCGGGACACTGTCGGACCGGCACCGAGTGGCGGGAAACTGTCGGACCGCCACCGCGTGGCGGGACACTGTCGGACCGGCACCGCGTGGCGGGACACTGTCGGACCGGCACCGCGTGGCGGGACACTGTCGGACCGGCACCGCGTGGCGGGAAACTGTCGGACCGGCACCGCTTGGTGCCACCGGTGTCCGGGTGGGGACTTTTCTTTTCTTTTTATTTTATTTTTATTTTTCACAGAGAGGAACGGGGAGGGATAGAGAGCCAGAAACATCGATGAGAGAGAAACACCGATCAGCTGCCTCCTGCACACCCCCACTGGGGATGTGCCCGCAGCCAAGGTCCATGCCCTTGTCCGGAATCGAACCCGGGGCCCTTCAGTCCACAGGCTGACACTCTATCCACTGAGCCAACCGGTTTCGGCCTGGGTGGGGACTTTTCCATCAGCCCAAACGGAACTGTCCCCCCCCCCCCCCCCAGCAGTCACTCCCCACGCCGCCTCCCCAGCCCGACGGCCGCTCCCCTGCGCTCTGTCTCTGCGGTTTGCGTGTCCTGGACGTTCCATGGACTTGGAACCCGCCAACGCGTGCTCTGTCCGGCCGGCTTCCCTCACGGGGCGTGAACGTTGTCGAGGCCCAGCCCTGTTGGGGCACCTGAGAGGGTCATTATCTTCGTTGTGAATCCGCACCCGGGGATATTTCTCCGCCGCTTTTCAGAGAGAGAGAGAGTAGAAGGGAAGGAAGCAGGGAGAGAGGCCGGGGTGAGGGACACACAGGAATTGGTTGCCTCCTGTAGGCGCCCCAATGTGGGGAGGGCGGGGGGGGCCCTAACCCAGGCATCGAACCTGCGACCCTTCAGTGCGAGGGCCAGTGCTCTAACCACTGAGCGACACTGGCCAGGGCTGAAATTTTCATTCTTTTTGTGGCTGAACAATCTTCCCTTTGGGTGGCTGTGTGGCGTGCGGCTTGCCGGGCCGCCTGTCGATGGTGGCACCGGGGCCGTGTCCCCCTCCGGCCTGCCGTGAACATCAGCAAGCTGGTGTCTGCGCGCTGCTCTCCATCCTCCGGGGTGTAACCCTGGGAGCGGACTTGCGAGATCTCTCCCTGGCTTCTCAGAGGCGGGGGACCCCGCGAGCTAACGCAGGCGGCCTTTATGGAGCCCCCTGCTAGGTGCCAGAGCCGCGGTCGGCAAACTGCGGCTCGAGAGCCACATGAGGCTGCTCTTCGGCCCCTTGAGTGTGGCTCTTCCACAAAACACCACGGCCTGGGCGAGTCTGTTTTGAAGAAGTGGCTCTCCAAAGAAATGTCGGCCGTCGTCCGGTGGCCGGTTGGCTCTGCGGGCGGATGAGTCTGCCGACCGCTGCGCCGGAGCCCAGAGCTGAGCGCTGTTTCGGCGGGTCTTCGCGACAGCCGAGGACGGCGGCCCCGGGGGGCGCACCCCGGTTCTCCGGGTCTAGGACAGTATCGCGCATGAAGCAGGTGCTCGAGAAAGAGGTGCCGGGTGAGCCACCTTGGAGGCAGGGACTCTTGCACCCCCACTTTGCAGATGGAGAAACTGAGGCCGAGGGAGGAGAAGCAGCCTGCCCGCCAGGTCTCGGGGCAGGAAGTGGCAGAGGCAGGCTCCACACGCGAGGCTCGCCCGCTCGGCCCTGTGTCTTGCATGCTGTGCGTGTCATCTTCCTCGTGCCAGCACGCTGTCATGCATGTAGTGTGTGCTCGGTCACTACCTGCCGGTCACCGGGGAGCCGCGTGGGGAGAGACCGAGGCTCTGTTTCCCGCGCCCTGTGGTCTGTCTGTGCGTCTGTCTGCAGGATGCACCTGTCTGTCCAGCCAGCACTGCCTCACCCCCATTGAGCCCCGAGCCGGCAAAGGCCGGATTGGACGCTGCTGGCACCCCTCCCGGCCCCCAGGGGGAAATCTTGCTGACTCTGTGGCCAGAACCAGGCCTCACCTTGACCTTCGAGGCCCTTGGACGGAGGGGGAGAAACTTGCCCACCGACCTGGACCCGTCTTCTGGGGAGAGGCCGGGTCCTGCCAGGGAGAGCCGAGGCGCCTCTGCCTTCTGGGAACCGAGGAGTCCTTCCTCCTCGGGGTGTCAGGAGGGGCGGGGAGGCTGGCTCTTCCCCTGGAGGGCGCCCTGAGGGGGTATGGCAGGGTCCCATCCCGGCCAAGTCAGGCCAGTCTGTCGCAGCTTCTGAGATGGGAAGAGAGAGGGTGAGCCAGGCCTGGGGCACAGGGGCAGAGGGGAGGCGGAGGCGGCGACAGGGAGGAGGGGGAGAGCGGGAGGCCGGAGCTTGGGGCGGGGGGTCAGCTGGGCACCTCCCAGCGTATTTACTTACTCATTTAAAACTGTCCTCGGAGCCAGGCTCCTGAGAACCAGGTGGGAAAACCCCTTTCCTGTCCCCAAACTGCTGGCGCTTCCCGTGACCCCGGGCACATTTCTCAGGGTTCCGGCCAAACTCCAGAGCCAGACCAGTGCCCCGCTGACTCCCGGGGCTGGCCGCCCACCCTGCCCCCTGCCTGCCTTGGGGTGCTGGCTCCTCTCCCCAGGCCCGCAGCCAACCCACCCTGGCTGCTGCCTCCTCCGCCCACCCGTTCGTCGTCCATCCGTCCGTCCGACCCGGCACCTGCCGGAGTGCGGGCCCTCGCCCCTCCTGTCCGGCTCACCACCGAGGAGGAGTTCCCGGCTTCCGACGGTCTTCTGTCCCGCCCGGGGATGCGGTGGCCGTCCCCCTGGCACGCACCCCCCGGGCGGCCGGTCGTCACCGGGGTAACTGCTCGGCCCCTGCCTCTGGCCTTTCTCCCCTGGTCCCATTTTCATCTCTCTCTCTCTCTCTCTCTCTCTCTCTCTCTCTCTCTCTCTCTCTCCTCTCCCTCTCCCTCTCCCTCCCTCCCTCCCTCTCTGTTTTTTTTCACTCTTTTAACATGGTTTTCCTAAAAAGTCTTTTAATCAGTCACATCGGAGGCAGAAAATAGGTTTTGTCACGCCTGGTCCCGGGGTGCTGAGGCTCCTGACAGCCCTCCGTGCAGGAAGGGGCCAAACAGAATATTTCGGGGGAAGTGCCCGTTTCCATGGCACTCCCCTTGTTGTCCGTGCGCCCCTCCCCGCGCTGCCCGGCTGACATGGCCTCGGTGAGGGGAAAGGCGGCCTGGGAGGGGGTGTGCGGGGCGGGGCGGGGCGGGGCGGGGGCGGGAGACGGTGCTGGGGGGTAGGTGGTGGCCGGCAGCTGCCCCAGCCTCCATGGCCTGAGAGGGCTGGGAGCAGGTCCGGCCAGGGACCAGGAGCCGGGCCTGGGGCTGCATAATCGGCGGAGCTTCATACATGTGGGGCCTGGGAGTGGGGCAGCTCTCACAAGCCACGGCCTGGCACGTCGGCGGCCCCCCGGCGGGCACTGCGGATGGATGAGGCCTCTTTGGGGCTCGGTACGGGCCCAGCAGCCTCTGCACCGTCCCTCGGCCCCTGCCTCTCCCAGCCCTCCTCGGCCCCTGGCCCCTGGCTGCCCCCTCTCCACTGTCCCTGTCTTCCTCCGTGCCCTCCCTCCGCTCCAGCACCCCTTGTGCAGGGCGAGCGTCCCTCCCAGCTCCCAGGCCCAGGAGCCCGAGCCCCCTGACGGCTCCTGGGTCTTCCCTCTCCTTCCCACTTTCCCGCTTCCCCCTTCCCCCTTCCCGTCTCCGTCGTTCACCCTCTCGGCTCTCTTCCTGCTCTTTGGTAATTAATGATTCGTTTTCACTGGTTTGCTTAGGCGCCTAACAGCAAATTAACAGAAGCCAGCGCAGGGCTTCCAGACTCGAGTGAGAGGCCACCGGGCTCCGGGCCCGGCCAGGGGGAGAAGGCCTGGGCAGGGCTGGCCGGTGGACTCTGCCTGGGCCCGTGGGCTGCCCAGGCGGGCTCTCGGAGGGAGGGTCAAGCCACACCTGGACAGGTGCAGCGGCCAATGGGGAAAAGACCACAGGACCTTCCCACTCAATCGGGCTCACGTCAGTCAAGGTTCTCTGCGTCCCGTTCTCCCCTTTCCACGTTCTTGTTCATATACAAGGGCCTGGACACATCCTCAGAGGCCAGGGTCAGGGAGAAGGGCAGTCCTGCCTTTAGACTTTGGTTTTGATCCATCCGTCCTCACTCATGCCGAGGGGTCAGCAGCTTGACCCCTCGGGGTGGACATTCTGCTTTTTCACTGGACAGGAGGGAGGGGCCCAAGCTGTTGTTAGCTCAGCTGCCTGCCCGCTGTCAGCCACCACTGCCTGGGAGCTCCGGGGCCTGGTGCTGGTTCTAATTTGCTGGGTGACTCTACAAAGAACTCAACCTCTTGGTCCTCAGTGTTCTGGTCTGAGTACTTAGGATAAAGAACATTGGGTGGATGCATGGTTGGATGGATAGGTGCATGGATGGATGGATAGATGGGTGCATGGATGATGGTTGGGTGGGTGGGTGGGTGGATAGGTGGATGGGTGGATGGATGGATGGATGGATACATGGGTGGGTGGATGGATGGGTAGATGGATGGATGGATGGATGGATGGATGGATGGATAGGTGCATGGATGGATGGATGGATAGATGGGTGCATGGATGATGGTTGGGTGGGTGGGTGGATGGGTGGTTGGGTGGATGCATGGATGGGTGGTTGGGTGGATGCATGGTTGGGTGGATGGATGGGTGGATAGGTGGGTGGGTGGGTGGATGGATGGATAGATGGATGGATGGGTGATTGGATGGATGAGTGGATAGGTTCATGGGTGGATGACTGGTTGGGTGGATGGGTGGATAGGTTCATGGATGAGTGGGGTGGGTGGGCAGCTGGTGGAGAATGGATACATTGGTCATGATTCCTGAGCATGTCACTTCTCTTCTTAGCCAATGAGAGTGTGCTTAACTTCAGCCTTCCTAGGTGGAGGGGCACCCCCTCTCCTGCGTTTTCCTGCCTTGCCGAATCCTTCCTTCACCACGGCAGGTTTCTGATTCTCTGTCGGTCTCTGCCCGGCCACTCACTCACTCACACGGGCCAGAGCCAGACATCAGGGACAGCGAGAGGCGGAGAGAGACAGAAAATTCCAGGCAAGAACCCAGAGATGAAGTTGAACTTCTCAGGTCCCCACTGGGGTTCCAGAATCCACCCGGCATCCCAGATCCCACCCAGACACGACCTCTCTGCTCCCATCAGCCGGGCCACCCGCCCCGGGGGCGGTGAGGGACAGAACCCCAGCTCACCTCCTGGTCCCCACCCGGTAAACATGGCTGCCCCTCCCTGTGCCTCCTCCACCCGGACCAACTCCTGGAAAGTTTCCTCCCTGATGGCTCTGCGCGATCAGATCTGCAAGTTGCTCTCTAAGCTTCTTGTCACATTTTGACTTAATGAAGTGCAACTGCTGAGGGATTTGGGTTCAGCGCTCCGGTCCCCCGCGCTCCCTTGTTGTCGGAAAACAGGGTTGGTTGGGGACGGCAACACTGCGCTGCAAGTCGTTATCATTCCGGTCAGTCTGTTTAACACAAAATTAAACAAAGAACTAATTAGTGCCTCATGAATTAATAAATGCACAGTTGCCGGGGAGGCTGGGAGGGGAGAAAAAGGTGGTGGAAGGGAGATACTGGAGTTGTGGAGTTGGGGGGCTTTGGGGGTTCAGGGGAGGCTAGCCAGGGCGCCTTGAGAGATCTCAGGCAGGGAGTGTGGGACGGACAGGACAGGGGTGCCGCCCTGCCGGGTCCCTGGCGGGCTGGCCTGCCGGCGGGCATGGGAGCTCCGACAGCCAGGCCTGCCCAGCACCTCTCAGTGGAGTCCCGGGGCTCCGGCCCTCGCCCCACCCCGTGGCCCTGCCCTGCTCTGCTTGCCCTGCACTTCCTCCATGTCCTCTCCCGTTCCTTCCCTTTCCCACTCTTCCCGCCTCTGCCCCCCCACCCCCCGCTTTCCGCCTTGGCATGGCCCCCCTTCCTCTCTGCTGCCCCCTATCCCGGTTGGCACAGCTCTCTGCAGACCCCAGCTTCTCACCATCTGGGTCAGATGGGCGGTCTCAGAGGCCCATGGAGCAACCCTCCCAACTGCCCGATGCCCGGCAAAGCCCTGTGCCCAGCAGGGCGGGCTCTGCCCTGGTGGGCAGCCTCTGCCCAGGCAGGCCAGCAAAGGCCGCAAACGCTGGCAGAGGACCGGGCCCTCCTTAGGAGGACGTGTCAAGTACAATTAATGTCATCTGTCTAAATGCGTCCGGAGAAGAGCGGCGGGCAGAGGGACTGGGTGGCAGTCCCCAGCCCTGTGCAAGGTCACCTCCCCTCTCTCAATCCCCCAATCTGATTTGGGGATTACGCGGCCTAAGGAAATTGGTGTCATTCCTCTTGCATCAGTGATAAGCCACACATGCAGGAGTGGGGAGGAAAAACATAATAAAGAGAAAAAGAGAAAACGCTTTCCTGATGTGGGTAGAGTTCTGAGGCCTGGAGGGCAGGGGGGTTGGGGAGGGGGCACAGGATGGCAGGGCCTGGCTCAGGCCAGGGCATGGGGCCCAGGCCAGGAAGCAGAGGGTTAAACTTGGGTTTTCCATCCACATGGGGGGGCCTGTGCCACTTGACCCTGGCTCTCCAAACTCACCCTGGGGAGCAAGGCCTGCGCCTGGCCAGCTGGGCCGAGGAGGGAGTTGACTGATGACGTCCATTCTTATACCATTTACCTTCTCCTTCTGTGGCCCCATGCTGGCTCGTCGTGACTCATGAGGGAACCCCAGGGAGGAGGGTGCGGTCAGTGCTGTGGGCCCCTGGTCCACCCTGGACCCTGTTACCCACTTGCCATAGTACACAGCTTGGCATCTGTCATTTTTATTTTCAGGGGCCAGGGGGGAGAGAGACAGTCAAGGAGTGGGTGCTGCTGGATTCTGGCACTGCCCCCTGGCTTGCAGCTCACGGGAGGACCCCTCCCCCCACCCCATCTCCGTCTCTGGTCTCTGGTTAGGTGAGGGGTGTCCTGAGGGTACTATTTCCACTGTGATCAGCCCCTGACAAACTCAGTGCCCACTCAGTGTGTCTGAGTCTTCGACCCCTTTGGCACGTCCCGGAGGACCGCCCCTAGGCCCAGGGCGGCAGGAGCCCCTGGGTGGACAGCAGAGTGGCGGGCACGCTGCCTGGAGAGGCTGACAGGCCTCCTCTCTCTCTCTCCCCAGGATGAAGTGACGCCCCCGCTGCCCAAGAGGAGCCTCCAGGACCGGCTACGAGGTAAAGCCTGAGCCCCCTCCCCACATGGGTGAACCCTGGCTGCTGCGGTGCCCCCGGGCCGGGCGGGGGCCGGCCATGCTGAATGTCCGGCCGGATTGGCGAGATGAAGACTCAGCATTGGCTGGCACCGCCCACTGGGACCTGGTGGGAAAGGTGGCCTCAGTAGGAACCTCGGACCGCCTCCTAGGCTGGCAATGGTCTGGGCAGCCAGGATAAACAGTCTGTGGGCATCGAGTGTGTTCAGGGCAGCGCAGGGCAAAGCGGCGTTTGTGGTGCCAGGGCTCGCCTGCCTGGGGTTACCATGCCCAGCTCCCTGCAGCTCCATGTGCCTGTGGTGCTGGCTGCTGCCAGCTCCCCACCACCACCACCACCACCACCACCTCCTCTCAAGCTCTGCTTACGGCCCGGCCCGGAGCGTGGGGAACCTCGCTGACTTGCAAGTCCTCCCTCCTCGGAGGAGGCTGTGGCCCCCAGGGGCCCCCTCCTTCCTCCATGAGATGCTGGCAGGAAGGAGGCCTCAGGCCGAGCCCAGAGCAAGCTGCTGCCTTGCTCCTCCCCAGGCCCAGGGCTCCCCAGGCCCAGTCTCAGACCCCGAGTGGCTCCAGGACCCCGGGGGCCACCGGGCCGAGGCCGCAGGCAGCGCGGTGTCAGAGGTGGCCGGTGGAACGCCAGTGTTATGTAAATACGGGGCCTGCCCGGCAGGCGAGCCCTGGCTGCAGCCATCCATCATCCGTGCGCCGCAGGGGGGGGGACAGACACGCACCGCGCGCCTGGCTCCAAACCTGTTTGTTTTCCCTTTGTCTCCCGCCTTTCTGGCCGGCTGCGGCCGGCTCCGGGTTTTGTCCTGCGGGGCCCCCCTCTCCGGAGGCCGGGGGGCCGGGAGGGGATCCGAGAGGCTCCCACCGCGGCATCCCTTTGGGACTTCAAAGGCTCGCCCCGCATTGTCTGTGCCGGCGGGCAGTGGCCCTGAAAACGTGATCAGAGGCGGCCGGTGTAGGGCAGGCCCGGCCCGCGCCCCGGACTCTCGCCGGGGCCCGTGGATTCCTCCCTTTGCCACCAGCACCACCCTGGTTACAGCGCGGCTCCCCAGGCCTCTCTCCTCGCCTTCCTCTCCCCTCGCGTCCCTGCTGGGCAGCCCAGCCCGCCGCCCCGCTCCGGCCCCCCCTCTCAGCCGAGCCTCACACCTTTCTCCTGGCATCTAGCCGCCTACACTGTTGGGAGCTGCGAGTCCCCCCTGAGTATCACCGTGAGGATCTGAAGCTCAGCGAAGGGCTGATGGGAGCCGGGACAGATGGCTCCTGGACATCTGTTTCCCAGGCCAGCCCTTGCTCTTGTTCCCTTCCTGTTCCCCCATCTTGTCCTGGTCAAGGGAGCCTGGCTTTCCCCCGAGGCTCCTGCCCATCCCTGCCCCCCAGTCCTTGGCGCAGTGCAGATTGGGTATCCTGTCCCCCAGATAGGGGGGCGGAGTCTGGCATTCCCCCTCCTGAAAGTCAGCCCTGGGTGTGTCCATTCTCTGGAGCAGGACTTGGCAAAGTAGTGCCTGTTTTTATAAATAAAGTTTTATTGAGACACAGCCACGCCCACTCGTTTTCAGATTGGCAGTGGCTGCTTTCGCTCTACAATGGCAGCACTGGGGAGTTTGCCTGCAAAGCCTCAAACGTTAACCAGCTGGCGCTTCACAGAAAATGTTTGCTAGCTCCTGCTCTGGAGCTTTTGGCTCCTGCCTTCTGTTCTCTCTCTCTCTCTCTCTCTCTCTCTCTCTCTCTCTCTCTCTCAACGGTAACATACAAAACATGAAATTTAACACTGTGCCGTTTTTAAGTATAGTTTCCTGGCATCCAGAACTTTCCGTGTGTGCAGCCATCACTCCACCCGGTTCTCTTGTCGCTCTTGTCTCTGGAGGGACCGCTTCGAGGGGCCGGGCCGGTGGTCCGGGAGCCTGTCCTGAGGCTGTAGGCCGCTTGCAGCCCTGACCTGCTCTCTCGTCCGCTGCTCAGCCCCACCTAGAAGTCCCCGCTTGCTCTCCCCGACAGCCACCGTTTCCTCGGCTCTTGCTCCCAGCATCTCCTGTGTCTCTGTCCTTAGCCTGTCGCTGACCCTCAGATCCAGCCTTGTCGCTTCCGGGAGGTGAGCAGAGCATCTACTTTGCAGGGTTATTGGGACAAGGAAGCGAGTTCATGTCTTCTAAGGGGCTGGCAAGTGGGTAGTGCCCTGTCCCCTCCTCTCCCTGGGCAGGCTCCATGGAGGTCCTCCCCCCCCCCGCCCCAATCCCAGCACCCAGCGGGATCCTCTGAGTCTGACTTGTCAGAGAAGGAGAGGCTCCTGGGGTAACCTTCCTGAGCACCAGTTTCTCCATCTGTCAAAGGGTCCTGGCTACCACGCTCTCCTGCCTCAGGCCTGTTGCCAGGAGGAGCCAGGATGATGGGTGGTGTCGGGTGCTGCTGCTGCTGCTGCTGCTGCGAGGGACGCAGGAGGCCACGGGGTGGGCGCCTGCTCTGTGCAGGGGCAGGGCCCAGGCTGCTCAGACACATCTCTGTGCTGTGAGCTAACGTGGGAGCCAGGTTCCCAGCCCCGGAGGAAAGGCAGGCAGGGGAGAGGACAGGGCGGGGAGGCGGGAGGAAGTGAGGCTGTGCACCAGTCGGAGGCCCGAGACGGAGCTGCCTGCGCCCTGGCACAGCTCACCGGCCGCCTCTCCTGCTGCCGCCGCTGCCGCTGCCGCTGCCTCCCTCTGTCCTCCTGGGCTCCGGGCCCTTCCGCCACCTCCAGCCCCCTCTCCGCCTTCCACTCGCTTCTCTGCCTCCTCGCCTTCCCGCCTCCCATCCTACCGCACCCCAACTCCGTGGTGCTCTCTCCCCGGCTCTCTCTTTCTCTCCGTCTCTCTCTCTCCTTTTCATCTACTCCGAAGGCTTTACTTTACTTCCTTGTCACCCTAATTGATTGCATTAACCTTTCAGCGTATTGGATTTCCTCCGCATCGTGCAGAGAGCCCTGCACAATATGCTTATAATCGGAGCCGTAATGGACAGTTTGCAGTCAACAAGCCCCTTCTCCCATCGCTGCCATTGGTCCTGCGGACATCTCTCTCGCCCAGGCCACCGTGCCCACTTCCCCCGCCGGCAGGGGTGAGGCAGGGGAAAGGGCTAGAAGGAAGCAGGCACCACTCAATCCCTCCGTGCCTTTCTCTGCCTCTGCCCCCCGCCCTGCCTCTGCACCCCCTCTCCACCTCTGCTTCTCCAAGCTCCCCTGCCAGGTCCTGGCCAGGCCGCTAGTCTCCGGGGTCCTCTCAGCTCAGCACTCCGCCTCTGCATCATGAGTGGCTGGAGGCCGGCTTGGAATTGGGGAGGAAGAGCCCCCCCGGCTCCGCCAAACAGGTGTTGGAGCAAAGCTTGAGGGGGAAGGGAGTGGTGATCAGGAGGTAGAGGGTGGCCAGGGGGGTGGAGTCTGAGTCTCTGGGTTCACCTGGCCCCTGAGCCAACCGGAGGCCTCTGTGGACGCTCTGGGTGCTGCACCCCATCCTGGGAAAGTGTGGGGGCAGAGGGGAGACGGAAGGAAGGGGATCTGCTGGAGCAGAGGGAAAGAGAGACCAAGACCCTGCTGGGTGGCCATGGGTGTGTCTCCCACACTCGGCCAGGGATTGTGATCGGGTGCTCGGCGAGAGATATCTCGGGGTCTCTATTTCCCACTGGACTTGGGAGTAGCTCAGACAGATCCCTGCCTCCATCAGGGAAAGAGAGACGGGGTGTAAGCAGCAGAGCAGCAGGCTGGAGAGGCCGCTGTGGGGTAGATGGAGACTGGGGCGGGGGGGGGGGGGCAGCAGGAAAGCCGGAGAGCTGGCTTCTCAGCTGGGTAAGCCTGAGCTCCCTCCCGTCGGCTCCCTGATGGGCACCTGCTTGTCTAGCAGGAGGCGAAGGAGCCAGCAGCCCGTGCCAGCTGCCTGGTCCCGGGAGCTTTGCAGGTCCCGGCCCCCCAGATCCTGGCTGGGGCTGCCCGGCCTCAGATGCGCGGCCCGGCCCCCAAGTCTTCATTCACGACAGGATGGCTGTGGGGTTGAATACATTAATGTCAGGCCGGAGGAGCCGGCCGGAAGGTCCCCTGGCCCTGGCGCTTCCTCTCCGGCCCTGTCTCTACCCCCACACTCTGCCGTCATCTTCTCCTCCTGACCAGCCCCCACGCACCCCCCCCCCCCCCCGTCACTCCATCACTCCGAAGGGCAAGCTTTGGCAAGAGGAGGCCAGGCTAGGTCCTTCCCATCCTCTCGCGGGGATTTTGGGGGTGGGCAGAGGGCGCAGCAGGGAGAAGGCGAGTAGCGAATTAAAGTTTGGTGATTGTCAGTGTCAGGAGAAGCTAAATAACCCTGTAACTAGTATGAAGGTGAATTCACGGTCTGCTGCACATGGAAAATATGAGCGCTGTGAGACGGGAGGGCGGGCGGCGTCTGCCCACCACGGTGGGCAGCCTCCTCTCCAGGGACCCGGGCAGGGGGGCCGGAAGGGGGGCCCGCAGTCTCCCATCCCTGCCGGGGAGCAGCCGCCCAGGAGCCCTGAACGAGTGCAAGGCGGGGAGGGGAGCTCAGCTGCTTGACAGCCCACCGGCTGGACACCAGGGACCAGGGAGGCGTCCGTAAGCACCAGCCGGGCCCTCGGCCAGCCGTCCCGCCAGACCCACATTAGTCCGCACGCTGTGCCCACCGCGCGCCCACTCTGTGCCAGGCTCGGTACTGTGCCCTCACGGCAATTCCCAGCGGTAAATGCCATCATTTCCCTTTGTCCCCACTTTCTTCATAAGCACTTTATTGAGATACTAGTGGCCCCGTGCATGAAATTCGTGCACAGGGGATGCAGAGGGATTACCCCTCAGCCTGGCCTGCACCCTCTCCAATCTGGGACCCCTCAGAGGATGACTGACTCGCAATCTGGGACCACTGGCTTCTAACCGCTCACCTGTCTGCCTGCCTGATCACCCCCAACTTCCCCCACTCCCACCGGCCTGATCGCCCCCAAATGCCCCCCACCAGCCTGCTCACCCCCCCTACCCACCCTGCTGGCCTGCTTGCCTCCAACTGCCCCCCCCCCCATTTGCTGGCCTGATCGCCCCAACTGCCCTTCCCTGCCAGCCTGATCTCTCCTAACCGCCTCTGCCTGGGCCCCGCCACCATGGCTTTGTCTGGAAGGTCTCCCGGTCTAATTAGCATATTACCCTTTTATTAGTATAGATAATTTGCATGCAAGTGTAGCACTGACAAGGTTGTGCAATCATCATCACTAGCTAATTGCGGAATGCTGTCACCCCCCCCCCCCCACCCGCCCCCAGGAAGAAACCCTGGACTCAGAAGCAGTCCCTCTCCATTCCCTCGGCCGCCGGCCTTGAGCCCTCCCTAATCCTTATTCCCTCTGGTACGGAGACCGAGGCGGCTCAGAGAGGAGCAGCCACTCGGTTAAGGTTGCACAGCCAGTGAGTGATGGAGCTGGGCTCTGAACCGAGGGAGTGGGTCTCCAGAGCCACAGCTTCGTGAGGGCCTGCCCGCCCAGCGTCCTGGCTACCCTCCCCCCCAACTCACATGCCATGACGCATGTTTCCAACAGCATGGGCTCAGGCGTGTATGAGCACCACCCCAACACGTAGGCCCAGGTGGCAACAGGCATCTCCCTCCCCAGGTTCATGTACGAGAACCCTTCAGAGAAACCTCACCCCCCAGAGGGACCGCCAGCCTCCCCTTCGCGTCCCCGGCCAAGCCTCGGGCACAGGGGCTGGTGCCGGAACCAGCAGCCGGGGGAGCTGAAGTGGCCGGTGAGACCTGGGTGGTTTCGGCATTTTAAAAGGAGAAATCCCCGTATCTCCCGTAGCCGATAATTGCGACTGGCATAAAATGCCAGCACCACATTCCAGAGCAGGTCCCTGCCCAGGTTGGGGCCACAGGCTGGGCCGTGCCCACAGGGGCAAGGCGGCTAGCTCCGTTCCCTGAATCACACTCCGCCTCTCCTTCCATCTCTCACTCCCCTTCGCTCCTCTCTCCTTTCCGCCCTTTCCTTCCCTTCCACCTCTTTCTTCCTCACACTCTCACGTCCCCCCACCAGAACCAAAACAAACCAGAAAAGACATGGGGCCACACTCTTACACTTAAAAACGGGGGAATTAACGAGAAGCAGCCGGCCTCCGATGGGAGACAGACCCGAGCGTGAGGGACAAAGGAGAGGCAGCCTCTGAGAAGGAGCGTCTGCTGGATTCAGTTTGGGTTTTTTTTCCTCCTTCTCCTCTCTCCCTCCAGAGTGGAGGATCCGGCCGGGCCAGTTTGGATATTTATTAAGAAAAAGCCAAAGATAATTAACTTTTTTGTTTTTGTTTTGTTTGCGGGTACCTCCCCTGCTGGCACTCCTGCCTGCCTGGCAAATTAAACCTGCTCCCTGGGTGCTGGGCTGCGGCAACTCTCCTGTTGCCTGCCCCGAAACTGCCGGGCCCACCAGCTGCCCACCCGGCCGCCCACGGGGGTCACCTCATGCCCCCATTGATGCCACTCCCCGGGCTCCTCTGACTTACAGACGAGCCTTTAGAGCAGGGTAAGTGGTCTGGGTGGGGAAGGGGCTGTGGGCATCACCTCCCGGGAGGAAGGTGGGGTAAAGGGGTGCACTCTCTCTCCCCCATGGGGCAGGGGGTGTCTCTGGCCAGTTCAGGGCTGTCGGCCTCCCAGAGAGAATGAGCTGGAAGTGCAGGGGAGAAGCCAGATTTGGATCGTGCCAACGCCAGCTTGTCTCCCAGGAGAGTGGAAGGAACGCTGCCAGGGCCCAGGGCCCTTGGGGGTGCTGTGGAGAAGACTTGGGGCCATGGAACCATCCACGGTATCTGTCCACCCTGAACACCAGGCTCCGAGCCCTCCCCTGCCCCAGCCCCCCCCCCCTTCTCCCCGGGGGCCGGCAGGCTGGTGAGAGAGCTGCCATTGGGTAAGAAGCCGGTGGCCTCTGGTCTCCTGCCCTAGAACCACGAGAGCCCGAGGCCGCGCTGTGGCCTGAGCCGGACCCCAGGCCAAGGGTCAAGAAGGTGGCAATTCTGGACTTCCTGGTCAGGGACAGAGTTGAGGGCTTCTCGGGGGTCAGGGCCACCGGGAAGGAAGCAGGTCCTCTCCAGGGATCAGCCAGTGCCGAGCTGCACGGGTTTGGGGGTGTGGTCTGCCCCTCTGGTACATTCATGCACCTCGGCCCCTCCCCTGACAGGGCCCGGTCCCCTGCCCGAGGCTTCCTCCCCAGGTGGGCATGGAAGTGGGCAGCGATGCGGGGTCCCTGCAGGCCGGGAACCTGGTCTGGAGCCGAGCACAGCGAGGAGGGCATTTTTTCAAGGATTTTGCTGGCCCCTTTTTTTTTTCTTTCCTGTGAAATATAAGGATGTGCAATTTTTTTGGTTTCAATTTAGCATTGGAGAATTTTATAATTTAGTAATTAAAATCTCTGATAGGCTTTAGAAATTGCGGCTAATTGAATTTAATGGGAAGATGATTTTCAATTTTATTTGATTACCGGGACCCCTGGCATCGGTATTTATGGGAAAAAAATGGGAAATGTGCTGTGTGGGCTAAGATGGCATAATTGAATTAGGGATAATCGGATTTCTCCGTCATGAATTTCACTATAATTTTCCTATAATTTTCCATTAGATATCTAGTTTACAAATATTCACAAAGAAATGAAGCTCTTTCGGAATGGAGATTGCTGGCTAACAGGATTACGGGGCCGAGCGCGCGGCTGTGCCAGCCCCTCTGCCACCATAATGCAATCCGCGGGTCTGCCTTCCCCTCAGCTCGGGCCCGGCCCCAGCCCCTGGCCCCGCCACCCGCTCTGCTGCTCCCCTCTGCCCTCTGCTTCCTTCGGCCCCGCCTCCCCCCTGCCCGGACACCCACCCTTTCGAGGCCCACCACCTCCGGTGCCCTGGCCGGCTGCCCTGTCCACACTTTGCTCGCTCCCCGCTCTCCCTCCCAGCCTGCCTCCGTGAGCCCGGGGAGCGCGCTCGCTCACACGCCAGCACGCGGGCTCCCTCGCAGGTGCGAACATGCTTGCTCACATGCACACAGCACAGTCTCTGGCCAAGGCTTCCATGCCCTGGCCCAGTCGCCTAGGAGGGAACCAGTTTATTGGGATCCTGGGGTGGGGTGCGGGAACAAAAGGAGCTTTGTTCAAGTTTATGTGAAAGTTACGAATTCAAAACGAGAGCAGATAAAGCGTGAGATAGCCGGTGTGTAAGCAGGCTGGTGAGTGAGAAGGCCGCAGGCTGGGGAGGGAGCGGAGTGAGTGGGCAAACTGGGGCTGCGAGGGGCCCGGAGCCAGCGGCTGGAGCGCGCCTGGGAGCCGGCTGCTTCCCGGCTCCTGCGAGGGGCCCCGGGTGGGATGTCTCCCCTCTTTCTCTCGGAAGTGAGGTGTGTCAGGAGGAGCTGGTGGCTCTGGGCCCGGCGCCTCGAGACCCCGCGGGATGGTGTCGCTGGGCTTTTCGTCCCCCAAATCCCAGGCACAGATGTCCTGACTGTGGCCTGGCCTCAGGGTCTAAGGAGGTGTCAGCACATCAGGATCCTCAAGTTAGAAATGGGCCATACATGCCCGAGTTCTGGCCTCTCCCCGTCCGCCGACACACACCCAACGGGAAAGAGACAGAGACAGAAACCTGGGACCCCTCCATCACGCGGGCTCTGATGCACACCCAAGACCTCAGTGCCTCGGCCTTCTTCGCAGATCTTCTCAAATCAGGACACACGAGGCCTCATCCGGGGCCTCTCTGGTCTGTTCGCGGAGGCCCCTCACCCTGGGGCCCCTTCACCCCATGTAGCTGATGGGGGCCATCGCCTTGGCAGGCAGAGGCTCTCCCGGCCCCCCCCCCCCCGGCTGCCCCTGGCGGTCCCTCCGGCTGGCCCCGCCTGCCTGCCTGCCTTCCCGCTCTCCAAGGTCTGTCTCTGCGGCCATTCCTCCCCGGGCCCGGTCCGCCAGAGACCTCAGAGGTTACCGTGCCTCCCGATCACCGTCAGCAGAAGCCCAGCAGGCCTTCAAAGGGAGCCAGCAGGCCGGGGGTCCCCATACACAGGATACCTTCCAGTGCACCCAGAAACCATCCCCTGACTCCGTGTCTCAGGCTTCCCTCTGCAGCCCGTTGCCCACGTGGGGAAACGGACACTCAGGATGGGGGCTTGGGATCGACTCTCTGTAGTTACAGCCCAAAGCTGCAGACCTCACTTTGGAAAGTCATGGGTGGGAGCACCCCGAGGCGTGTGTGTCCCCCCCAGAGCAGTCCCGGACCCAGAGATGCCCTGCCTGAGGTCCTGCGTGGGGAGCAGCTCAGGGCCCCTCTCTGCCCGGCTGCCCTGTGCCAGCGGTTGTCTCGGCCTCTGGGTGGCGCGTGCCTCAGTTTCTCTAAAGGGCTCTGCTCCCTTCTGCGGAGTTTGAGGGACAGAGGAGCTCAAGCAGCTTCGGGGCCTCCTCCTCCTGTTCCTCCCTGGGGGTGGGGGGGCAGGCCTGGAGGGCGGAGGGTTGTGCGACAACCAGGAATGCCCAGAAGGCAGTGAAGTAGGTGAGGGAGGCTCACCTCCTGTGAGGCCATCTGAAACTGAAGAGCAATCGGAGAAAAAAGGAAAATAAGGGGACGTGGGAGGAGGAGATTGTCAACTGACGCCTCTGCCCCAAGGCCTCCGTGGGCCCTTGGCTTTGCAAAACAGAAATATTGCAAACAGGCAGCACCCTTGTGCTGGCTGCCGCCCAAGGACCGGAGGAAGCCAGCCCTGTCCTATGGGAGGCGGCGTGGCCTCCCCGGAATCAGGAAGGTGGACGCAGGCGGGAGGCAGGGAGGGGGCGTGTGATGGAGGCGCTTCACCAGCACAGCTGCCCACAGTCCCGCCGCCGGGCTGCCTCCTCCCTGAGCCCCCAGGCCCAGCGCCCAACTTGGCCGCTAACAATTAAGGAATCTCAACTCGCCCGGCCACCGCAGGGGCGTTTGGGGGCCATGGCAGAGAGACTCACCATGTGCCTTATTGAGAGAAAATGATGAGGGGCAAGCAGTGGGCAGAGGCACTAGTGTTAGGACGCTGGCTCCTTGGTTGAGGGGTGCCGGTGCTCCCCCCATCTGCGGGGGGGGCGGGGGGAGCCCGAGTGGTGATGCCCAGAGAAATGATAAAGGGAGGAGGAGGTCGCAGCTTGGGGCTGGGGCTGAACTTCTGGGCGGGGAGGAGGAAGGCCTGAGCAGGCTGTGCAGTCGGCCCAGGTGGGCAGGGCACCAGGGCCATTTTAAAGGCAAAGCCAAAAACCCTAGCGGTGGAAGCCCGGGTCGGGGTGGTAGTGATGGGGCGGGGGTCCTCCCCCCCCCCCCCCCGCACTCCTGGAGCCTGAGCCTGAGCTGCGCCCGACCCGTTCTTCCCTGACCCCAAGCCCCGCCGCCCAGAAAGCACCACGGCCACCAACACGAGGTTGGGGCACCAGCTGGGGGAAAAATAGAAAACACCCTGGGGCCCCGGCACCCCGAGTCCGCGCGGAGGGAAGCACGCTCCCGTGCGGCTCGGCTGCGCGAGCCCGTGGCGCTCCCACCTGCGCCTGCCCTCCCGCGGGGAAAAGTTTGCGGGGCCGCGCGCGCCGCACACCCCGGGCTGCCCGGCGCCGGCAGAGTCCGCGCGCCGCCGCCGCCGTCGAGTCGCGCCCGCGAGGCCCGGGGCGCAGAGGGGAGCGTGGGAGCGCGAGCCCGGCCCCCTCACCGCACCCTCCCTCCCCGAAGTCTGAGGTTTGGGGGATCACGGAACCCCAAGGCCGGCCGCCCAGCCGGAGCGCTGCAGCCTCGAGCGCGCGGGAGGGAGCCGGCGGGGGCGCGCGGCGGCGGGGACGCACAGCGGCGGGGGCGAGCGCGGGGCGCGGGGCGGGCGGGCGCCCATTCAACTCGGCGGCCGCGGGCCGGGCCGGGCCGGGCCGCTCCCTCCACCTGCCGGGGCGGCGGGCGGGCCCGGAGGAGGCGGCGCCGCGGCCGCCCTGCCAATCACCTCGGCGCCCGGCAGCGCCCCCGGCCGCTCCCGCCCGCCGCTCGCTGCTGCCAAACTGTTACCCCGAGTGTTACCGTCAGGAGCAATGACATCAGGGCTTTAACACAACTTGTTATTCGGGGAGCAATCAGTGGCAATTAGGCATTAATTAAGTATTATGAAAGTTGATTATTTAAGTGAATTCGGCTTTCGACTCTCCGACTATGGTGAGTACCCGGTGGGGCGGGGGAGGGCCGGGGGGAGGGCGCCGCGGGGCTCGGACCCGGGTCGGCGCAGGGCGGGGGGCGCGGGCGGGGCGGGGGCGGCGGGAGCCGGGCTGGCGGGCGGGGGCTCCCCTCTGCCTGGCCGGCCGGCCGGGCCCCCCGACCCGGCGGGTCTACAAATAGTTTCTCTTTTAGTTTTTAATAAACTCGGGCGCCGAGCGGAGCTGCTCAGCGTGTGCGATGCCCGAGCGCCGGAGCGGCCGGGGAGGGCGGGGGAGCTGCGCCCTCCGGCCCGGGCCCCGGCGCCCCCTGCGTCCTCGGTCCCCGGTCCCGGGCCTCCTGAGCCCTTCGTGCCGGTCCGGGAGACCCGTGCGCCCCGCGATGGGGGGCGCGGCGGGCGGAGGGGTGCGGAGCGCGGGCGGAGGGGTGCGGAGCGGAGCGGGGGGCCCTGCGGGAGACTAACAGGCTCTGTTTTCCTCCCTCCGCTCCTGTCGGCGATCCGGGCAGAGTTGGGGACCAGACCGGAGAGAATGGATCTCGGAACAGGTACGGGCGGTGGGAACCTCGGGAGGCCGTTTCGCTTTTCTTTCGGTTCTTTTACGGAAGTTGTTATTTTTAGCCCAATGGGGCGGCGGGGCGGGGCGGGGCGGCGGGAGGGGGTCCCGCGCCGGCTCGGCTCGGATCTCGGGTCCGAGGACAGGCTTGTTGTTGTTTGTTTCTCTCCGGTGGCTGTGACTAACCTCACGCTTGTCATTGTGAAAGAGGGGAGGGGAGCGGAGCTGGGGCGCCCGGCGAGGACCGAGGGGTTTTTCGTGGGGGTTTTGGTTCTCCCTGGCTTCTGAATGGCCCGTGTTTCCCCCCGCAGAGAGCTTTGTGTCTGGCTGTGGGGTGTGTGTTTGTTTTTTCAGTGGGGGGCGGTTTGGTTTTTGAAAGCAGCGTCCTGTTGGGAAAGGTGGTTAGTCTGGTTTCGGGGCGACTGTCTCAAGGTAAAGGAATTTAATTTATTTGGGACAAGGCTGTGTCGGGTGATCAAGCTGCTTATTACGGCTAATGAGTGTTTTTCACCTGAGGACCCGTGGGCTGAGGTGGCTGTTATCAGCTCAAAGTGCTGGGCCGCGGACCGGCTGCCATCCCCCTTCCGGGCCCCCACCCTGGGAGCGGGTGGCCCAAACAAACCACTAAGTGTGGACTCTGGGTTTTGGGGGGGCCCGGCGTGGCACCGAGGCTAGGGTTCCGGAGAGCATGGTGCTGGCCTGGCCAGAGGATACCCAGAGATCTGGGTGTTTTATTGGCTTTAGTCTAATTTTACTCCGTATTTCTCTCCATTTCCCATCCGGGGTTCTAACCTAAGTCCCGAGTGAGATTTCCCATCTGGCTCCCTCTCAGCCCTCTCCACTGAAACCAGATTCTGGCCAGGACCCTCGGACCCCAGGCTGACCAGAGCCGCTGGCTTCTTCCGAAATGTGTGTTTAAACAGAAGTCGGTAATAAACAGGTTGATAATTCATTGGGACTGACCTCTGAACCCTTCCTCTTCGTTTATAGGAGGGTAAGTGGTGTTGGTGGCTATTAGAGTTGTTTGTAATGGGCCCAAGTTCATGGCGTTGTCCCTTGGGACCCATGAGCTGACATTTGACCTTCTGAGGTCAAAGGGGATTGGGCGGAGAGGATAGGAGGGCAGCACTGGGGGAGCCAGGGGGAGGGGGGGACACGGTGGTTGGCTTTGAGTAAGGGATGTGTGAGGGGGAAGGGGTCGCCCCCCGGAGTGTTAAGACTGTGTCCGGCCAGGTATGACCTAGGTGTGTCTGATGTGGAGGTCCTGGGGACCTTTGTGCCCAGGAAGGGTGCGACACCCCCTGCTGGGCAAAGTGGTGAAGGTGCCCAAGGCGGGCACCCCTCCCTGCCCCTCCCTGCCCTCCACTCCCACACAGAAGCTGCCCGCCCCCACCTCTAATCAGGTGTCTCATCACCTCCCTCTCAGGCCCCAGCCCCTTTCTTCGGAAACAGGGCCCCCACCCATCCCTACAAGGGACAGACCTTAGGGATGGGCTGGGTAAGGCACCACTCCCTGCCCGGGCCCAGCCTCTGCTTGTGGGCGGGCACCGGGGACCGGGCATCACTCAGCTGGGAGGCGGGCCCTCTGTACTCCTCCTTCCAACCTGGGTACCAGCTGGAGCGGCGTCCACCCTCCTGCCCTACACCAACCAGCCTTCCCAGTCGGGGGGCGGGAGGGGGGGGCAGACGGCAGAGCCCTCCTGTGGGGTGACCCCGAGGCGGGAGAGGGCTTCCTGGGCTTGTGGGTGGCAGCACCTCTTGCAACACCTGCTGGGCCTGAGGGAGCCTCGCGTCTCCAGCACCCCGGGGACCGGCCCTGGAAACTGTTCCTAGAAGCTAGGAGGGCTCCTGAGGTCAGCCAGTCCCTCCTGGAGCCGGAGCGAGGCACTCCCACAGGCCTCAGGCCTGGACTCTGGCCACTCGGTGAGGGGAGGTCCAGGGGTCAAAGTTCTGCCTCTTTCTTGGAGGAGTCACCTTAGCCTTTTCTTTGAACTTGGAAGTTTCACATAATCTCAGAACTTCAGGAGAAAAACGCGTCCTTTCCCCCCGTCCGCACAAAAAGGGAAGCAGGTGGGAACTCTGATCCCCTCTGAGCCTCCTCTGGCCACTCCACGGCCACCTCCCCTGCGCCCCTGGAATGCACTCCTGGACACGGCCAGGGTGAGGGGCCTCGTTTGTGGCCAGGGCTCATGCTGGGCCAGTTGGGGGCCCTCTTCCTGTGTGGGACTGTGGGTGGCGGCCACCCAGGGCCTCTTTAGCACGGCACAGAGGACGGCTGCTGGTACCAGGGACCCAGGAAGCATTGCATCATGGTTAGTAAGCATCCCCTCCCGCCTCGGCCAGGTCTGGCCCGGTCTCGGCCCCGAAGCACTGCAGCTCTCAGTAACTCCGCGGTGGGAGAACCCGGCTTCTCACGAGGGGACAGCAGCATCGCAAGACCCTCAGGGGCCATGCAGGCCCCTCTCCCCCCACCACAGTTCAGCCAAGGGCCGGATCAATCTGGACGTCTTTAGCAATAAAAAATGCCGATGTCGTCCTAATTCACCAGGCCCCGAGATGACAGCAAATTTACATTTTTTAATTAAACTAGCAGCCAGTTTTTATGAGAGGGGGTTGGGTTATGCAAATCAAATGGTTGTGTACGGAAGATTAGGAGAGTTTGGGAATAAATTCCACAAATGCTAATAAAAAAAAAAAAGGAAAGAGAAAGAGGGAGGGAGGAAAGAGGAAGAGAGGAGGACATAGTTCCATTAGGCCCTTTTAGAGTGATTTCCCTGGGGGAGGGAGGCAGGAAGGGGAGGGAGGCAGAGGAAGCTTTCAGACGCAGGTAAACCCATCCTGAGTTGGGAAGCTCCCTAGGATTAGGCCCCGCTAGGCCGAGTCCCGGGCCCTGGACCAGCGGAGGCCGGTGCGAGTGGCTGTGCAACAGCGGGGAGCTCTGGAAAGGAACTTGACTTTCTGGGACCCGGCTATGCACTGTCCCACTCTCTCTAGGGGGAGCTTGAGAAGAAGGGGAGGGGCTGTTCGAGGTTAGAGCTGCCCATCAGAGGATCCAAGGTAGGCTCTGACAGGTAAAGGGCCGAGTAGGCAAGTTCAAGGGAGTGGCCAGGGACTGCAGGGGGAGCCGAAGAGGGGGTCACCGCCCCTCTGACACCAGGGCCGCAGCCGTGTGGCAGAGGTGGGTGAGTGGGAGGAATCGAGGCCACTGGCTGAGCCAGGCCTGCTGCTGTCCCCCCGGGTTAGGCGCTGCTGGGGCTCCTGCCTTGCACACAGGCCCCCATGGCCTCCTGGCCTCGGCCTCGGCCGTGGACCGGGCCAGGAAGGATGGGGTCGGGAGCGGAGCCAGGCTGGCTTGGGAGCTCGGTTCTTGGAGTGGAATTTCCTAGTAGCCACGTGCTTAGAGGGCACACAGTCCCAAGGCAGGGGAAGACGTTTCGGGTGGCATCTGGCCCCGGGGGGCAGAAACGTGGTTTGCCCAGCCCCTGCTGCCCTGAGGGTCAGCCCCCTCCACACTCTCCGGACTTCGGTGAGCCTCCCGGCGCGGCCAGCCCCTTGCCAGGGATGGAGGCTTCTAGGAACCTGCCGGCTGGCTCTGGTTATACCGTAGGCCCCGCGTGTGCTGGGGCACTGTCTCTGGAGAAGGTTCCATGCCGGGCGAGGGGCAGAGCAGCCGCCTGCCCTCCATCCTCCTTCCTCCAGCCTTCCCTTGGCCAGATGCACCCACTCGACCAGTCTGAGCTGGGGCCGATCCCCGCAGTCAGGCTGGGCACCGGTTCTGCCAGTCTGCTGCAGGGGTAGGTGCTTCCGTGCCATCTTGGCAAGAAGGAGCAGGCAGAGCCGGGGCCGGAACGGGCGCTCTGGGAAGCAGCGAGTTTCCGGGTGCCGTTCCCACAGAGGCGGCTGTGTGTGTGGAGGGGCCGGAGCATCCGATGACCCTTCAGGTCTCGGCTCCCAGCTTGGCTTTGCCGGGGGATTCAGGGTGGCCCTCTGTGGGCGGGGCCGAGAGGTGGCGGCGAAAGCACATCCTCTGGGTCCGTCCTGGCTCCGTTGTCAGATGTGGGAGCAGACCTCAAGAGGAAAGGCCTCGCCGCCAAGTCAGCCCCCCTCCAGCCAGAGCAGCGGCAGTGAGGGCAGGGCCGGAAGGACCCCCCAGGCCCCCTCTCCCTGTAGGGACCAGCCAGGGAAACCCGTTCCCTGTCCTCTGCGGGGAGGACCCAGGGCCGCGGAGCCCTCGTAGGCCGCACTGTCCCTCCCGTGCTCCCCGCCCCCCGGCCCTCCCCCGTGGCCACGGGATCTGGCCGAGTCGCAGCTTGGGTTTTACGATGGAAAAATAAAACAAACGGAGGCACCTTTGGAGGGCTGGGTCCCGGCAGCAGCGTCTCCTCATTAAAGCTGCTGCCCTGGCTCAAGGCCCCGGGCGGGGCTTGGCGGCTAAACGGAAGGCTCAGGGCCTGGCTCCTCCCCCCCCCCGACCCCCCCCCCCCCCCCCCGCAACCTGTCAGGTGAGCCAGGCGCTTGCCCCTCAGCCAGCCTCCTCTGCTGGCCCACCGTTCTCAGAGGGGCAGGCTGGTCCCCCCGACCCCCCTCAACCCCCAGCCCCAAGGCTTCCTCTTTAACACTGCCCCCCACCCCCCGCAGCTGGTTTTTAAACCTTGACCCACTGGCTGCAGCTCCTCCTCCTCCTCCTTCTCCCCCTCCTCCTCCTCCTCCTCCTCCTCCTCCTCCTCATCTTCAGGGGGAAGGAAGTTGCTGTGCAGTAATTACAGCTTGTGGGTCCCCACGGCAAGCAGCAGCTGTGCTGGGATAGCTGGGCCAGGGTACAGCAGGAGGAAGGAGCTGGGAGGAGGAGGAGGGAGAGGAGGAGGAGGAGGGGAGGAGGAGGAGGAGGGGAGGAGGAGGAGGAGGGGAGGAGGCTGGTGGCCTGTGTGCGCAGGACGGATGGCTTCCATGGATTGACTGAAAGGTGGCACCTTGGTGGTCTCTCGCCCACCCATGTCGCTGCCTGACCACAGCATAGCATCTCTGCACCCCAGATTCGTCAAGCCATGCCGTCCCCTGTCGGGGGGAGACCCCATTCAGGCAGCGAGGTCTGCAGGTCAGGAAGCGTTCGGGAACCCCTGGGTGGGAGCCACAGGAATGAAGACCCCCCTGGTCCCTCCCCGGTCTCCAGAGCCGGCCTGGTGGGGGGACAGATGTGTCCCATCGGGTGGAAGAGCACGGGACAGAGGGCCCAGGGAGCTCGGTGACGGAGTGGCCTTTGAACTTGATAAAGGATGGCGGTGCTGGGACTGCGGGAGCTAGGCAGGCGATGCTCCGGAACCGCCTGCAACTTCTGGAGTCCACCTCGGCTCGGCCCTCTCCCCTCCTGTCCTCCCCGCCACCCTGAGCGTGTAACTCCTGCTTCACATCCTGTGCCCACAGCTTTCTGTCCTCGCTGCTCAGGCGGCCCAGCTCCCCAAAGCCAGGCCCTGCTGCCCCCCTTTCTTCCCCCCACACCTTCCCTCTGCAGCCTCCTCCCCACTCGCCCCTGGAGAGAGAGGAGGCTGGCTGGGGACCTGCTCCTCTGAGGGTCTGGTCATGCCCATGATGTTGGGGTGTCAGGGCAGCACCCAGACTTGTGGACTCTGGCCACCAGAGGCCAGGGCCGGGAGCCCCTCCTCTGTGACCGCTGCCAGTCACGGCGCCGAGAGCGTTCGCTCTGCAGGGCGGGTTCGGGCCGGTCCTGCCCCCCCCCACCCCCCCCACCCCCGCTCCGTGCCGGTGGGATGGATTGATTGATGGGCCTCTTCGCCAAGTGCCTCCTCGGCCTCTCAGTGGGGGCAGGAGGAGGCAGGAAACATTGCCCGGGTCCCTGGGGGCCTGGGTTTTAGCTCCCGGAGAGCTTTCTGCAGCCTGATTTACAGGAATGAGCGGGGCTGGGATCAGGGATGACACGGAGGGGCCGAGGGGGCATGCAGATAGAGATCGACGGTGAATGGCTGGATGGGGCCCCGAATTACCCACTAACCATGACCGTGGCTTGGGGCTGGGAGGGGCTGGGGCGTGAGGCCAGACTTGGCCTATGCAGCCTGCTGCCTGCACAGGGCGGGATCCAGGGGGTGGTCTGGGCCTCTTCTCCGCTTCCTCCTCTGCCCATCTCCATCTCCCCCAACCCCCCAAGCAGCATGTCCATCCCCGCTAGGTCCTCCTTCCAGGCCCGGAACTCCGCCAGGGAGGGGGGCCGGTGCCGGAAGGAGGATCGGCCCCCCGCTGCCAGGGCAGAGGCCCCGGCCTGGAGTCTGGCTGCTCCTGGGCCGCCTGGGGGGCCTGGTCTTAACCCTCCCCACAGGCCACCTGCCCCCCGAGGGCTCTCTGTGGGCGCCGGAGGCTGTGGCTGCTGGGACCCCTTCCTCCAGTCAACGGGGCGCTCCCTGGCCTTGTGGGGGAAGGAGGGAAGGAGGGAACGGACAAATTCCGTGGCTCCGAACACCCCGGCCTTCCAGGGGAAACCTTCCTGAATGGAGCGGTGGCCTGTGTTGGCTTTTTCTTACAGGGCTTCCTCCATGGACGGGGGTGGTCCCCGGAGGGAATGTGCTGCAGGAGAAGAGGGGGAGCCTGGGACTCCAGCACAGGGTGCAAGCTGTGGGCGCCCAGGAGACGGGGGGGTGGGGGGGGGGGTGGGGGGGGAGAATTCGGGAACTAGGCGCACTCCTCCGAGGCTGTGATTTTCAGCTGCCTCTGCGTCAGCCCCCCTCCCTCGGCTCCCTCGGCTCCCTCGGCTCAGGAGCCCCACTGACCTGAAGCGCTGGCTGGAGGTTCATGGGAGCCTTGGGGGAGGATTGGCCCGGGGCCCCGCTGCCCAGCAGGGGGCGCCCCACGGTCCCTGCCCCGGTTCTAGGGATAGGGATGGGGGTCCCGGGCCGGGCCCGAGCTCTCTGGCTGTGGGTGCGGGGAAGGGAGGCCTACCTTCCCCACCCCCAGAGGTCCCTTGGCTGAGTTTGTTTTGCCAGGGTGACCTGTTTAATCATCTCATTTTCTGGTGGCCGTTTATTCCTTGTTTCCACGGTTACGGCCCCATTAAGGGGAGAAGCAATAAGGCAGCGAGTCAAACAGGTAATAAAAACATTAAGGCCCATGTGCACCGAGGGAGGGCGGGGTGGGCGGGGGCTCAGTGAGGTGAGACGGCCCGGGGAGGCCCCCCGAGCTCCTGGCCTCCGGTCTGGGGGTCTGGGTCTGGGGGGGGGCGACTCCCCACGCCCCTGCTGCTGGCTGTGCCCCCTGGGCGCCCAGACTCCGTGAAAGCCGAGAGCCATCCCCAGCCCTCCGTCCCCTGGCAACAGGCTGTCTGTTGGGCAGTAGAACAGGAAGGAGGAGAGGGAGTGAGGGTGACAAAGGCCCCGCCGCCTGGGTGACCTGGTGGCGGCCCCACCCCCTCCCGCGGTGGGGGGCGGGCGGCCATCTCTGACATGGTTCTGAGCTCTAGAACTTCTTTTCTGCCAACTTTATCAGAAGGCATATTTGTGGTGAGTGTTGCGAACAAGGCCAGGCCGGTGAGCGAACGTCCCTGGTGTGGACAGGCCTGTGACCTTGAGAGGGACGAGCACGGCAGGGGGCCCAGGACACGGAGGGCAGGAGGCCAGGAGGTCACGTGGCCCCCGTGCCAGGCGGGAGGCTTCCCAGGATGGGGCGAGGGAGCCAGGGGGGCGGCGTGGGGTGTCTCAAGCTTGAGTGACACGTCTCCGGGCCTGGGCTGTGGGGCTCCTGGGGGGCTGGGCCAGAGGGGGTGCTGGCTGGCTGGCAGGTGCTCCTGTGGGCTCCGTAGCAACTCCGCCCTCCTTCCTTTCCTCTCGGAAATGGGAGCTAATGGGCAGCCAGCTTCTTGCTAGTCCTTCCGAGCCCAGAGGCACGTGCCGCCCCGCCCACACCCAGTGTCCCCTCTCTGGGGGTCCCTGGAGGGGCCAGGTGTCTCTGATTGGCCCTCCATGCTGACAAGTGAGCAGAAGGTCCATGGTGCTCACCGGAGGGGAGAGGAGGAAGCTGAGCCAGGAAAAGGGGGGTCAGGCCAGAGCGGCGGTGCCTGGATCCCGGAGCCAGCCTGTCCCCGGTGGCTCGGGAAGAGCCGAGGGCCGCCCGGGGCCCGGGGCCTGCGTTCTTTCCTCGCCGCTGCTCTGATCCTCCGCAAACTCACGGAGGTCTGCGTCCACATAGTTCCTCCCAAGTCGCTTTCTGACTCGGGGGGGGGGGGAGGGAGGTCTGGGAGTGGGGGAAACCCTCTGGCTGGGAAGCGCGCCTTGGGAACGGGCCGAGATGAGTTAATATTCTGATCAAACAATTAAAAATAGAAAACGCTCCCGCGGCACCAGCTGCTGAGGCTTTTCAACGACTGTCACCAGTAAGTTCACGGGGCAGGTGGCGCGCACGGAGTGTTTCCACAAACAGCAGATAGCAGAGGTGACGGGGGACCCCCGCTTCGCTCCCAGCGCCCCGGACAGGTGCCCAGGAGCCCCGTCCTCCTTGCACCGGCCGCGGGGCCCCGGAGCCGGGCCTGGGCAGCCTCAGGCCGGCCCTCTCTCCTCCAGCCCCGGTGAGGTCATCGCCAGATGCCTCGGTAATTGCTTTAAGAACCTAACTTACACTAAGACGAAAACTTAAATTCCTGGGCGAGGAGTAATTTTCCATCCAATAGTAAATTAATGAAAGGATTATAGCAGGGGCCTGGCTGGGAGGCTGTGCTCATCGGATAAATCCAAGTGACTCAGGCCGAACAGCGCTAGACCAGGGGCACTCCCCCAAATCTCGGGCCAGGCACCCGCCCCTGACTCTTTGGGGCTCCGCCGTGGCCTGCTAAGTGGGCAGGATGTGTCCCGTGTGTGCTCGGGGTCCCTCTCGATGACGGGGACCAGCTTTCCAGAACCCCCCAGCTGAGAGAGGCTCGTGGGCGGCCTGTCTTGGGCGTGAGAAGGCCCGTTCCGTCACGGCCCCTTGCTAGGGTCACACGGGCCCCTTTCCCGTGCAATTGTTGATGCCAGTGCCTTTTGAGCTTTGCGGGGGGGCGGGGGGTCCTCCTCGAAAGGCGTTCATTAGTGCCTGTCTCCCAAGAAAGACAGGGATCCCTGTTCTTGGGCCCCAAGAAGGAAGGGCGATGGGGGCAGTTTGGAGCTGTCATGTCAGACAGACAGCAGTGTGGTTTGCCTAGCACTGGAAACACCCACGTCCTGGGAACCCCCAGTCTTTGAGGCAGGAGGATGGGCTCACTGAGAGTCCCCTCCCTCGGGCTCCTGGGGCTCCTGGGGCTCCTGCGCTCTGCGGTCGCCTCCGCCAGGAAGAGTCACTTAGCGCCGGCTCCACCTGAAACCATCCTCCGCTCCCCGGCGCGCTGTGGGCTGCGTCTCCCCCGGGAACGTGAACTCGGGGGGGGGGGGGGGGGCGGGGGGCGCACATGCCTCCCTGGGCGCACAGAGCGGCCTGCAAACCTCCTCCTCCTCCCCTGACATTGGACCCCCCTCTCCCCCACCATGGAGAGGACAGGGAACCCCATGCACGTTTGTGGACCCTGTGAGTCCACCTGGGGCCTGCCTTCTGAGACCGACGGGCCACGTCCAGTGTCCTCGCTCTCATCTCTCCCCAGAGAAAGACAGGGAGCCACCCTGGTCACAGACACCGGCGGGCTTGTCCCCAAATGCAGGGAGACGCTGGAGTAGAGCGTCCTTCCCCTGGGGGAAAGGGCCCCCCCAGGACCGCTCCAACAGCAGCGGTGCGCCAGGGATACGTGTACCGTGCTGCCAGTCCGTGCGGCATACGTGTCCTGCCGTCACATGTGGACACGGCCCTGCGCCTTCCCTGCGTACTTACCGTCTACCCGAGGGCTCGGGACTCCAGGTGGACGGGCCAGAATGGACAGACAGCCCTGGGAAGACGGGCAGGGGAGAGGCAGAGAGCCCAGGAGCACCCCAGCCCCTGCAGCTGGAGGTCACGGCCCCTTGCTGGGGTCACACGGGCCCCTTTCCCGTGCAGTTGTTGATGCCAGTGCCTTTTGAGCTTTGCGGGGGGGCCGGGGTCCTCCTCGAAAGGCGTTCATTAGTGCCTGTCTCCCAAGCAAGGCGCACCCCTGTCTGTTTGCAGGGAAGGGGGAGGGCGCTGGGGACCTTCTGACTTGTCTCCAGTGACAGGAAGTGAGTGGACTAGACGAGGCGCCGGGTTTGGGGAGAAAGTCTAAGCGGGGCCCCGGGGGGCGGCTTTGCAGCCACGTGTCGGCCGGATATGTTTCTGTGCGCGCGTGGAATTTGCTGGAAGGGAAGATCGGGACACGGCCCCTGGTCCACGGCGAGACCCTGCGGCTCAGCGCCCCACCGGCCTTCATGGCCGCCGAGAGGATCGGGGCTGCCTGGGGAACCGTACAGGACAGTGCTCTGCAAACTGCGGCTCTGTGGCCCCCGGAGCGTGGCTCTTCCACAAAACCCCACGGCCTGGGCGAGTCTAGTTTGAAGAAGTGGTGTTAGGAGAAGTTTACGTTTAGGAAACTGGGCTCTCAGAAGAAAGTCCAGTCGCTGTGCTGTTGATATCTGGCTCTGTGGACTGATGGGTTTGCTGACCGCTGGGGTAGGATGGCCTGGCTGATGTGCGGACAGCTGTCCCTGCTCGGGGGCTGCGCCCGGGCCACTGAGTGACCGCAGGTGTCATCTGCGTGAGGACCGCTCTGTGCGTTCGGAGGAGGGGACCAGCCAGACCTGCACTGCGGGGGGCCGGGTCCACCCTCTCACCCCACACCTACCCCCGCCTCCGAGGGAGGACTTACCGGGCAATCGGGCTGAGAATTCCTAGTCGAAACAACCCAGCAAGGCGCGCTCATTTGTGTGCCCGGGACTGTGACCGAAGGACGGGGGCTTTCACCGAGAGGCGTTCTGTGGCGGAGTCTGTTCAGACAGCAGACGGCGAATTCCGGGCGACGGGGAGCCGAGTGGCCGCGGGGCGCGGGACTCGAGGTGGACCGGACAGGATGGACAGACAGCCCTGGGAAGACCGACAGAGGAGCAGGGGGGAGGCAGGGAGCCCGGGAGGGCCCGGCCCCTGCAGTGGAGGTCACGGCCTCCCTTTCCCTGTTCCCGGGAGGCGCTGGGATCGATGGCAAAGGGGTTCCTCCCCGGACACCCGGACGCAGGGCCCGAGCCCAGGGCGGGAGCCGGAGCTGTTTGCTGCTCCCGGGTCCCGGGGGCCGGGGGCAGATTGAGACAGGCTCCTTGCAGGGAAGGTGTTAACAAACAGCAGGTGATTAAACATGACAAGCGGTGACATTTCTGTGCAGGGTTCTCGGTCGGCGATGCCAGGAATGAAGCCGTAAACCCTGACATTTTGCGTTACGCACTGAGAGGTTTTTAATAGACCGCGTTCCCTCTTCCCCAGTCAACTCTCTTCCCTTCTTCACCTCCCTGCGCCCCCATTGTGCCCACTGCCCCCTGTAGGCCCCCTGCCCCCCTGCCCCCTGGCCTCCCGGAGCCTCTCCGGGCCCTGCAGGCCTCTGGCCTCTCCCTGCCCTGGGCCTCACCGCCTCTTCCCTGCAGGGCCAGGTGCTCCCCTGCCCTCCCGAGTCCCCCCTCTCCCTCCTCTTTGATCTCTCCCGTGGCCCCCCTGTCCTGTCCCAACACCCCCCCATCCTTCACTCCCTCACCTCCTTTTTTGGGGCCTGATCTCAGCCTCGCCCTCCGCGGCGGCTGTCCCAGTTGTCCGCAGTGGCAGGTGGCTGTCCCTGTGTCCTCTTTGTGTCCATGACATTTCAGACGGACTCGGTCGCGGGTGCAGGGAGATGGTGGGGCTTGGGATGGGACGTTCCCCATCTTTTTTTTCAGTTTCCTTCTCTCCTTTTTGGGAGGGGACGGGCGGTGGGGAGCGAGCGGCGCCTCGCTGCAAACAGTTGCTGGATTTATCCAGAAAGGGCCTGGCCAGAACAGTTGTTCCTCTCCCACAGGAGCGGCGGGACAACTGGGGCCTCTTTTGTTCTGGCAGAGCCCGTGAAGGGCGTTTGGAGGTGAGCGCGGAGCACCGAGAGGGTCGGGGACCCGAGCGAAGGGGCTTCGGCCTCAGTCCCACCCAGGGAGCCCCACCTTTGCCGACAGGAGAGAGTTTGCTGGAGCTCTGCCTGGCCTGGTACAGAGGTCAGGCCACACACCACACCCCCTTGCCCCCAAATCCCAGCTCTTCGCCTAATGAACTTGAGAAGCGCTTGGCTCTCTGGATTCATTCAGTAAATGTGTATCGGGTCGGGCGCTGTGCTGCAGCCGCGCTCCCGTCCCCCGGATCCTGCGGCCAAGAGGGAGACGGAGGGGCGACTAAACCGGTTGTTACAGAAGTGCCGCCGCACTGAGAGGGCAACAGGCCGGGTGTGATCATCTCGGAGGGCTTCCCGGAGGAGGCGGCGTTTCAGCCGGGACCTCTGAAGGGTGCACAGGAGGGAGGGGTAGCCAAGCCCTGATTGGAGGAGGCAGGTGCTCCCCGTGCCACAGGTGCTGGTGGGAGGGGGCAGGCCAGATGTGGATGGTGAGTGATGCCACCCTCCCTGGGGCTGTGCCCCTTTGAACTCTGGGTAACTGGCCCAGAAGGTGCTCTTCCAGCTGCCTTTCTACCAACTTAACCCACCTGTGCCTGGCACGGTGGGCAGAGCAGAGCAGGACTGTGGTTCATCCGTGCCCCGGGGGGCGCAGAGAGCGACCAGGAAGTCAGTAAGTGCCACCCAGGACAGGGGCTGCTCCTGCCTTTCCTGCCACCCAGCCCCTGTGCTGGTGAGGAGGGGAAGAGGGGCTGGGGAGAGCAGAGACCTGGCTGCAGGGCAGAGCTGAGGGAGGAGCCAGCCCAGGGAGCCGGCTGGATGGGCAGTGTCTGAACCTGCTGGCCTCCCTCCTCACCTGGACGCCAGGCCTCTCCCCTCGGTGCCCTCCGTGGAGTGGGCAGCCTTTTGGTGCTGCCGCCCCGGCCCCGTTACACTCGGAGCGGCGGGACACCCAAAACCGGTGGGGACGGGGGTAGCAGGTGCCTGGGATATGTCTGAGAAACTCGGGAAGAGGAGAGGCACGTTACCCTTCAGAGCAGGACCCCAAAGGAGTCCGCACGACGGCCCGTGGACCTGGTGTCCAGGGAGATGGGTTCAGCTTCAGCTTCAGCTTCCTCACCCCTGCCCCCCCCCCCCGCCCCCAGAGCTGGCCTCACACCCACAGACATTCAGCCTCAGGGATTGGGGTCTAAAAGGGCCAGCCAGAGCCACTGGTGTGTGTGCTCTGCCTTTGCCCTGCGTCAGACCCAGGGCACCCTGCTCCAGCCAGGTGCCTGAGCAGCGTGGCTTCCTGTCCCCATGCAGGACCTGGGGCAGGTGTGAGCCTTAGATCTCCTTCCCCACCCCGTCTGGGTCCTGCCTTTCTGCCAGATTTGGCCCGGGTCCCCTAACGCTACCCTCGGTCATCCACTCCCCAGAGTCCAGCGAAGACCCCGTGAAGGGCGCCGCCGAGGCTCAGCCCTCCTGGGCACTCGGCAGCTGGGAGGGGAGGGGAGTCCCAGAGACGGGACTTGGCCCTCTGCCCCTGTCGATCCGGAGCCAGGTTTTACTGTAATCCCTACATCCTGTTGCAGATCCTTAATCAGCTGGTGCCCAGGTTGGGCTGGACCCTGTGGTGACACTCGGGGCTGCAGCTTGGAAAACCTGAAGTGGAGTTTCCGGAGCTGGGGTTGGGGGCTGCGAGGACGAGGCAGGTGGAGGGGAGGAGAAAGGAGCCAGTGGGAGCACAGGATGCGGGCAGAGCGCAGACCCACCGCCCACCGCCCGGGCTGGGGGCGGGGGAGCAGCTGTCGCAGGCTGGGAACTAGGACTGTGGGAGGGCGAGGAGGGGCACCAGAGTCTTGGGGGGTACTCCATGGCCTGTTAGTGCCATCAAAACAGCTGGCCCCGGGAGTCCCTCTGATAGGGAGGGAGGACTTTGGTCAGGAGACAGCAGAGGGGGACCCTGGGTGACATTGGCTCTAGGGGTCTAGATGCCCAGGGCCAAAGTCCAAGGCCGGACCCCTGCCCTGCTAGGAGCTCTGCTTCTGAGGGGGAATGGGGCAGAGGGCCAGAGGGACGGCGGGGTGCCAGGTTTGGGCAGCCAGGGGATGCGGCTCTAGGAGAGCCTCAGGGCCCCTCAGCAGGGAAGCCGGAGCCCAGGACTGGCCCTGCCTTTTGCTGGAAGCCGCCGGCCCTGGTCACCCAGCCCCACTCCGCAGAACCCGCATGAATCACGGGGAGACTTGGGGGCACAAGGTACCCCTCCCGGACCCCGACGCCTTCACCCCAAGGGGCCTCGGTGGAGGCGAAGGAGGGGAAATGGCGGGCCGGAGATGCCACGGAGCGGAAGCCAGAGTGAGCCGGCCGGCCGGCTGGCGGGCAGCGGGCGGGCAGCGGGTCTGTCCTGCAGGGGCCGGGCTGGCGGGCAGCCCCTTTTCTGTATGGAAATGAAGAATTTAGGCTAATGGAGCTCAACCATCTCTAATTTTGCGATGGCAGGAGGATTTTGATTGAAAGTAATTAAGCAAGCTAGCTGTAAAATTAATTAAAGCAAAAGGGGGGGATTTTTTATTGGATTGGATAGCGATATAGCGTCTGTCAGGCGGGGGACGGATGGGGGTGACCTGAATCCTCTGCCCTCCCCCCTCCCACTCGGGACGTTTATGTCACTTTAATCTCCTTACAGCGGCTGCTGTGCATTTGTTTGAAATAATCAAGGAAATATGGTCAGAAATTGTCAGCTTTCAGATCTAATTTACCTGACGGCCCCTGCGCGAGCCGGCGCGGCCCGGGAGGGAGTGTGCGTGCGCGGGCGGGGGGGGGGGGGGGGGGCGGATGGGCACAGAGGACACTGGGTGCACTGGCCCTCCCCAGCCCGGGGCCCCCTCTGGGGCAAGGGAGGTGCTTCCCAAGCTGGTGAGTGTCTCCCTGAAACAGGCCCCCGCCCCACTCCCCCGCGGGCTGCCTCCCCCCACGCGGTAACCAGCTTTGGGTTTAGGGGCTCCGGGATCAGGGAGGTGACAGTAATTCCTCACTCCAGATGGCTGACGGCGCTAAGCCCCTCCACCGGGGTCACCGTTTTGAAATCACCCCCAAATTAGTCCCCCCGTGGCCTTGCTGCTGACCCCGGCCAGGGGATTGCGGAGAGGGGCTGTGGGGAGGTGGGTGGCGGCGGCATCCACAGCACCCCGCTGCCCCCTGCTGCCATTGCCCCCTTCTCCCCTGGGGCTGCCTTTGGGGGCCTCCAGCCCCCAGGCCCCCCTTTCCCTCCCAGCACGAGGAGGCCCCCCACTCTGACCCGGAGTGCCCTCCGTGCGCCCAGGGGTGCTCTGTCTCTCTCACAGGGTCACCCACCCAGTGGCCTCCCGTTTCTAGTGCGTGCACCGGGCCGCCGAGAGCCGGACCTCATGTGCTTCCCTCCGAGGGTTGAGGGGCCTGCAGTCGAGGCCCTGCACCCCCGGAGCTGGCTCAGAGCCCTGGGGGTCCGCGCCCCGCAGGGAGCGTGTGCGGTGTCTGGGGGGCGGGGGGAGAGCGGTCTGCAGGGCCCAGAACCTTCCGGTAGGACAAGGCTGTGGCTGTCGGCTCTGCTGGCTGTCAGGGGGCCCGGGGCTGGGAGTGGAGCCTCTGGGTGTGTCTGGTCCTGACAAGTGACTGAGCGACCTAGGCCCGTGGTCGGCAAACTGCGGTTCGAGAGCCACAGGCGGCTCTTTGGCCCCTTGAGCGTGGCTCTTCCACAAAACACCACGGCCTGGGCGAGTCTGTGTGGAAGAAGTGGCGTCGGAAGAAGTTTACGTGTAAAACATGGGGCTCCCCAGAGAAATGCCAATCGTTGGGCTGTGGATATTCGGCTCGGTGGACGAACGGGTTTGCCGACCACTGCCCTAGGCTTTCAACAAGCCTCAGCCTCTCAGGCCTCAGCCCCGCCAGCTCCGAGGTGCCGTGCGGATCTAGGGCAGCCTCTGCCATGGAGCTGCCACCCGGGGAGCTGCTTGCCAGGCCCCCGGGACGGGAGATGTTGAGGGTTCCAGAAACGAGCAGCTCGGACGTGCAGCTGCTCCCCATCGGCCCAGCTTAGAGCAGACCTGATAGAAGCCCTCTGCCCCTGCCAGCCCCCCCCCCTCCAATCCCCGGGAGCCTTGCCTTCCGCCTGCTCTCTCCAACCCCGAGTGCGCCCCCCCGTGCCCCTGCTGGGTGACTCCGGCGGCTCCCACCAGCAGCCGGGGGTTTGAGCGCCTGTGGTCCCTGCAGGCCTGGCTCCCGGCAGGGCGGCATCGCCTACCCCCGTGTTGACCTCTCTGCCTGGACCCTCCTGGGGTCGGGGGTGGAGCGCCAAAGAGCTCAGGCCCGAAGAGGGGGGCAGACAGCTCTGGCTTCTCGTCTCACCTGCAGGGCAAAGGGCTTCGTGCCCAGAGCCCAGCGCCCCGAGGTCCGAGGACCTTCTCTCCCCGGCCGCCGTGTCTGCGGGGGCCCCGGTGAGAGGCATGGCGTGGCCTCTGCCCCGGGTGCCCGCCAGCTGCCCAGGGGCCAGGTCTCAGGAGACACACGAGGCTCGAGAGCACCGCTGGCCTCGGCCCAGCCTCTCGCCTTCCCGCGTGGCTGGCGGCTGGCGCCTCACTCCGGAGGCCGTGGTGGGCGGAACCAGCGCTGGAGCTGGTGCCGGGGACCCGGCGGGCCGCCTGCCCTGGGCCAGGGGTGGCTCCTGGGCTCGAGGCTGGCCCCGCTGTCCGAGGCAGGCGCCCAGGGGGACCGAGGCTGCGGCAGGCCGGGCAGGTTGGCGCACTTGGCACAGAGGGAGACGGGGAGGCCGCGCAGAGGGCGGAGAGTGTTCGAAGGGGCCTCGCAGGATCCCCGGGTCGACCCTGCGCTCAGCCTCGCGGGAGAAACCCGTGTTGGGGACGCCACACTGCACAGCCGCTGTGGGGTGAGGGCTGTGTGCTAAGGAGAGACAGCGGACTGCAGGGCGGCTCCCATTGGAGAAGGGCAGGCGTGGGCGCTGGGCAGGCAAAGGCAGCGAAACTGACCGTGGGCTCTGGAGACAGTAAGGTCAGGGGACCCCACGGAGGGCACCCCTCTGCCAGCACAGCCTGGGACAGTGCCCAGGGGACCGGAAACGGGAGAGGCTGGTGAGCCCAGGGCCAGCCCAGCGGGACCTCGGGCCCATGACCTGACTGGCATGAGATGACACGCATGTATTGTGGCCACCGGGGGTTCCTGCTGCCCCCCCCCCCCGGCCCGAGGCCCCAGGCGGGCTGGGCTCCTCGGTGGAGCGCTCCTCTCTCCAGGCCCCTTCCTGCTCGCTCCCATCCCGCGGCCAGGGGTCCGAGCCTCAGGTGGAACTGGGGCGGGGACGACAGCAGAGGCTGAAGGGTGATCAGCCCCCCCAAGCCCATCTCCTTGAGAACCTTTGCAAATGAGGACCCCACTGTGGGTCTCCCTCTATCCCCCACCCCCCCGGCCCAGCCAGCCAGGTGCTTCCTGCCCTTACACGGGGCCGGGCAGGCTGGCTGGTCTTGGCCTCCCAGAGGGAGCGAGCAGGGCCTCTCCCCTTTCCTCACGCTGAGTGGAGGCCGGGAGCTGCTGGAGGGCTCCCCGATGTGGCTGTCCGGCCCTGGCTCAGAGCAGGGCAGGTACCCGCAGACTGGGAGGGAAGCCGAGTGGCTGGGTCCGGCCTGAGCATCGTTCCCTGCCGGACACACACTGACCCTCCCCCGGCGGGCACCTGCGGTCGGCTGGCTGTGCCCGAGGCCCTGGGCACCCGGAAATTCCTGGGGACGGGCTGGGCTCTGGCTCTGCAAAGCTTCTGCAGCCTCTCCCCGATCTCCTGCCCGGCCTCCTCTCTCCTGCAGCCTCTCCCCGATCTCCTGCCCGGCCTCCTCTCTCCTGCAGCCTCTCCCCGATCTCCTGTCCGGCCTCCTCTTCTGCAGCCTCTCCCCGATCTCCTGTCCGGCCTCCTCTTCTGCAGCCTCTCCCCGATCTCCTGCCCGGCCTCCTCTCTCCTGCAGCCTCTCCCCGATCTCCCGCCCGGCCTCCTCTCCTGCAGCCTCTCCCCGATCTCCTGTCCGGCCTCCTCTTCTGCAGCCTCTCCCCGATCTCCTGCCCGGCCTCCTCTCTCCTGCAGCCTCTCCCCGATCTCCCGCCCGGCCTCCTCTCCTGCAGCCTCTCCCCGATCTCCTGTCCGGCCTCCTCTCCTGCAGCCTCTCCCCGATCTCCTGCCCGGCCTCCTCTCCTGCAGCCTCTCCCCGATCTCCTGCCCGGCCTCCTCTCCTGCAGCCTCTCCCCGATCTCCTGCCCGGCCTCCTCTCTCCTGCAGCCTCTCCCCGATCTCCTGCCCGGCCTCCTCTCCTGCAGCCTCTCCCCGATCTCCTGCCCGGCCTCCTCTGCCCTGCAGCCTCTCCCCGATCTCCTGCCCGGACCACCTCTATCCTGCAGCCTCTCCCCGATCTCCCGCCCGGCCTCCTCTCCTGCAGCCAGCGCCCCGATCTCCCGCCCGGCCTCCTCTCCTGCAGCCTCTCCCCGATCTCCTGCCCGGCCTCCTCTCCTGCAGCCTCTCCCCGATCTCCTGCCCGGCCTCCTCTCTCCTGCAGCCTCTCCCGGATCTCCTGCCCGGCCTCCTCTCCTGCAGCCTCTCCCGGATCTCCTGCCCGGACCACCTCTATCCTGCTGCCCCCGAGCCCACCTGCATCCAGCGCCCGGGGCGGGGGGGCAGGCACCTTGCACAGGCCCCCCGCCACCGCCTGGGCCCCCCAGCTCGTCCCTCCGGCCTGGCCCTAGCCTCTCACCCATCAGGCCTGAGTCCCCCCATCCCGGCCCGGCCCTGTCCCCTGTCCCCCTGGCTTCTCGGCCGCGTTTTGCTGCCAGCGCAGGGCACCGAGAAACTGCTGGCACTGCCAAAAACCCTGTGCGCACTACGACTCCCCAAACATCCCTTTATTTTTATTGTTCTGTTAATTACTGTTTAAACTTTAATAAGTCACTTCGTCAGAGGGGGACCTGCCGTGAGCCTTTCCGTGCGAACGGGGGCCAGGGAGCGACGCGGGTGGAACATAACCCTTTATGCGCGCAGGGTGTTTAGATTGTAACAGAAACTTGTTATTTTAATGGCAGTTGTGGGGGGCTGAGCGCAGAGGAGGAGGCGGTGGGCACAGCCCCGCTCCCCCGAGTCCCCACCGGCGGCCGGGAGTGGCCTGGCCGTCGCTGCTGCCGCCCAACATCTGGGGTGCTGTGGCGCACCCCCTGGGTGCCCACAGTCGGGCTCGCCCCAGAGGAGGGATGCGCGGGGCACCCAGCGCCACAGGGTCCCGGCCAGCTGTGTAGGCAGCGGAGGGCCCCAAGGGAGAGTTGGGGAGCAGGAGGCCACCCAGAGCTCCCCGGTCCCTGGGCAGAGGCAGGGCCGTGCGAGGCTGGACTCAGCCCAGCTCACGGACCCCCCCTCCCCAGGAGAGGGGCAGGCACCACCCCGCTCCGGGGCGCACACATCACCCATGTCATTGCTCCCGCACCCTCTCTCCCCAGAGACCACAGGCCCAGGCAGAGGGGACCGGCCTAAAGGGCTGGCTGTAACGGGGCCACGCTTCCGCTGTCGCTGTCGCTGTGTGGGGTCGGGAAGCTGCCGGAGTCCCGGTGCCCAGTGTGGTCCCGGGGGGCTGGCGCTGTCCGGGGCGGTTGGGGAAGGGCTCCAGGCCGGCTGCTGGGAGCCAGGATGGGCCCTCTCAGCCCCTGGGCAGGGCTCACCCCCCCAGCACCACTTCCCCTCCCCACCGCTCCCCTCCCCCCCCACCGTCAGGGGTCAGGGTGAAAGGTCATGGCAGTAAGGGGTGTCCCCAGGACTGGGCATGGACCACTTGTTCTCTTTCTCCCAGGCCTGGCTCCATCTCAGGGACTTATGGCCTCGGGGGGCCAGGCAGGGGTGAGGGTGGCCGGGCCACCCGCTCTTGTTCTGGTTACCCCAATCCTCTACGCCCCGGGCACCCCTCCGAGGCCTGCCTCCGGAGCGGGCCGCCGGAGAGGGGCCTTTCCCCTGCTTGGTGGCCCCGAGGAAGGGACTCGGGACTGCTGGGCCCACTTTCCTACTTAGTCTGCCCTCTGTCCCTCCATCCGTCCGCCCGCCCGCCCACAGAGCTGACTTCTCTGTGCGAGCAGGGGTGACAGAAATGAAGGGCCCTGCCGAACCGGTGTGGCTCAGTGGACAGAGAGTCGGCCTGCGGACTGAAAGGTCCCGGGTTCGATTCCGGTCAAGGGCATGGACCTTGGCTGCGGGCACATCCCCAGTGGGGGGCGTGCAGGAGGCAGCTGATGGATGTTTCTCTCTCATCGATGTTTCTGACTCTCTAGCCCTCTCCCCTCCTCTCTGTGAAAAATCAATAAAATATATTAAAAAAAAATATGAAGGGCCCTGCTCTTGCCTTCAAAGGCCCTTGCCCGGGGGAGGGGCAGTTAGCGAAGGGGGGAGGGGGCACGGCATGGGGCCCAGCCTGCCCAGGCGAAGCCCCTCCTCCCTGCCGGCCGGGCGGACGCAGGGTCAGGGCCGGGCTCCCCGGAGCTGGAGAGCAGAGCCCCCCAGATGGCAGCAGCGTGGGCCGAATCGCTGAGGTTTTCCTTTTCCGAGCAGCGCGTTTCCCTAAATTGTCTTTGACTGCGTGCATGGGTAATGAAAGTTTATGCCCTTGTTAAAGGACAGGCGGCCAGTTCCAGTTAGAACTGGGGCTGTCTCCCTGCCAGCCCCCCACAGCGGAGGGAGAGCGTGTGTGCGAGCGTGTGCACGCGCGCCAGAGAGAGAGACCCCCCCCCCCCCCGCGTGGGTAAGAAGGCTGTTAGGGGAACGGAGAGGGGACAGGGGAAAAAGAGAAAAAAATCCCCATATTTGTGTAAGTTGCTTTAAAAGCATTTTATCATGTCATAAAAAAGGGAAAGTGCTCTCAGAAATTGATCCTCTCCGCCAGCCCATTGGACAGAAGGACGTTGGGATGTTAATGGCCATCCTGCTCCAGGGTGGCTTATTAAAAAATTTATACATAAATGCTTAAAATTGCATAAATTATTAAAAAAAAAAACGACAAAGTAAGCAATCTGAATTCCCTCTTTTCCTCCCCTTCGCTCGGTGCCCCCTCTGCGTCCCCCCCCCCTTTCCAGCCCCTCCTCAGGGGCCCTCCACCCCGAGAGCATCGGTCCGTCCGTCCGTCCGTCCCTCCCGGGGCATTCCCCCTTCGCCCCGCTGCCCCCTGGCCGCCCTGCCCTCCGCGGGGGGTTCCCCGCCTCACCCACAAAGTAACGCCGAGGCCGGCCGCCCGCCCGGCCCGCACTAATAAAAACACGAATAACGCCCCAAATCGGGGGATTAAATATTAAGGCCGGAGGAGGCGGACGCGGCCCCGGGGCCTCCGCCACCGCCGCCGCCGCCGAACTTGGAGCTGATGAGTGTGTCTCTCGCAGGCGTGGAATGTCACCCACACATCCCCGGGACCGGAGTGGGGAGTTTTATGATGGTTTTTCATTGATTTGTTTCCCCAGCGCAGCTGCCGACCTCTATTGAGGGACAAACATAATCAGCGCTGACGCAAATTAGATGGTTATTCGTTTTGAAAATTGACAGAAAAACAATAAAAAAGATGAAATGCTCCCAAATCAATAGATATAATGAAATTCAAATAATCCGAGAGATGAGGTCTCCATGGCAACTGATAATGTGGAAAAGAAAACAATTTAATAAAGGACAGACACACTTTGAAAACAGATTGGGCCCGGGGAGGGGGGCGGGCGGCGGGCGGAGGGGCTGGAGCGGGGCGGGCGAGTGAGGGATCACTGTCCGTCCCAAGGACACCCGCCATAATTAAGCGAGGCTTTCGGCCCCAGAAAGTGCAGATTCAGGTTTTAATACACAAAATTATTTCAGGAGCAGTGAATCGGAAAGTCGTTTGTAATGACCTTCCTGAGAGGCCCGGGCGCGGGGCGCTGGCGGCGGGGCGCCGGCCGCTGAGTTATGGCGTATTTGTGTTTTTATAGGGCGGCGGGCGGGGGCGCGGGGGGGAGGTTAAACAGTATTTACAGCTCAGTTGTTTTCGGGGAGGAGAGAGAAATGGAGTTCACGGGGAGACGCAGCGGGCAGGCGGCGGGGGGGGGGGGGGCGGAGGGCAGGGGCACGGGTCCCCGGTCCCGGTTGGGGCACATTCAGGAGGCCCCGGGGGCTTGCACCCTCCGGCTGCCCGGCCTGGCCTTGGGGGCCCAGAAGGGAACCTGGGAGAGGCAGAGGGGCACCCTATGGCCTCCCCACTCCAGCTCTAACGGGATCTCCTGGGCCCCTCTGGGCCTGGGGGGGCAGCCTGTCCCCCGCTCTGCACGCCCGTCACCCCCGAGAGGCGTCCTGAGGCCGCTGCGGAGGCGGCTCTGCACTCCCCTCCTCGGCCGCCCCTCCGTTCTCTGAGGCGCCGGCCCCCCCGGGGGCAGCGCTGCCCCCGGGCCGTGCCCACGTCCGGGTGGGCCGGCGGGCAGGGACTTGGGACGCGGCCCCCGTGGCGGCGGCTGCAGCCCACAGCTCCCTGCCCGTTTCCTCCGCTTCACCTCCGCTTCACCTCGGCTTCACCTCCAGCGAGTGCTTCCCTTGGGCCCGCGACAGGGGAACCGGGTCCCTTTGGGCCTGGCAGAGGCCGGGGCGCTGGGGAGGGACGGGGACCAAGCAGAGCCTGTCAGAGCCACTGGCCCGGGCAGGGCAGCTGGGCACCGAGGGCCGGCGCCCCTGTGCCCCAGGCCCCGTCTGCCCCTCGGGCCGCTCTGCGTGCGCGTGTGACCTATCGGGGTGCCTGGACGCCCGGTGTGTGCCCGCACAGGGCCGGGCGCGTTTGAGCCTCCCCGGGGTGACTCTCTCCCCTTCCTGCTCGGCCGGGGCCGGGGGAGATTGATAGCCGGCCTGGGCGCTGCATGCTAACAGTTCCCCTGATTTATGGAGTTACTTACGCTAAGTGAGGCCACTTAGACGCGTCTGGATAGTAAACCTTTTAACTGGACTGAAAACCATAGTAAATAAATAAACAAAAAAGGGGCAAGGAGTGCCCAGCAGGCATCCCCCCCCCCCCAGCTGGGAGCTGTTGGGGACCAGGGCACCTGGGTGAGAGCCCAGGGGGAACCAGGACCCCTCCTCCCACCCGCGGAAGCTGGGCCGCCCTTCCGCTCGCAGCCGGGGGTGGGACAGGGCCCAAGAGGGAAGGCCGCCCCCCCTGCTGGGGCCGGTCCTGTTTGGAGGAAGGGGCCGCACTGGCGGAGGGGAGGGACCGTTGGGATGGAGATGGGCTGTGTCCTGGGGGAGGAGTGGAGGAGGGAGGGACGGTGGAGCCACCCAGGGAGCGTGCGGGGGAGCAGGGACGAGAGCCAGGGTTTCTGGGACCCCTCCTCACTCCCCACACTCCTAGTCCCCGGGCACCTTAGTTGCCACCAGTGACTTTGCTTGTAGTGATTTGAACGTCGCCTCTCCTCTCGGTTGGACAGTCCACCCTCGCCGGGTCTGCTCAGGGGATGGCGTCAGCCCGGCCGCAGATGGAAGGGTCCCGGGTTCGACTCGGGCCGAGGGCGTGCGTCCCGGTCGCAGGCTCGATGCCCGGTCCCGGTTGGGGCGCGTTCAGGAGGCAGCCCCCCGGTGTGCCTCTCTCACGTCCGTGTTTCTCTGTCTCCCCCTCCCTCCCCCTCCCTCTAACCATCGATGGGAGACTGTGTGGGGAGGCCGCTCAGACGTCCGTGAACAAGCGGGTGAGGGAACAGAACGCCCGCGATGCGGGCACAGGGCGGGTGGGCGGGCCTGTGGCGGTGCCCGCCAGGGCCACGCGTGGACACACGGGCAGGCCCCCCGCCCCGGCCGCGCGGCCCAGCCGGGTCGTCGTGACCTTGGAGGCCGGAGGCCGGGAGCAGAGAGCCGGCTCCCGCACGGACGCGGGGTGACCGTGGACGGCGAGCGTCCGCGCTGGCTCTGCCCCTTCCTCCGGAACGGACAGGATGGTGGCCGTGTGGGGACGGGGGGGGGGGGGGTCACCGAGGTGACACTACAGCGATCGCACCGTCCCCTGCGCCAGGGAGGTGCTCGGCGGACCCGGTCACTGATCGCTGTAGGCGGGTGGGCCGGGGCGGCCACCGGCTGACCCCGCGGTGCCCAGGGTCCCCGAACTGCCTGGCCGCGGCGGGCGGGCACTGGACCCCCACCCCCACCCCAGGGGGCGGTGCCGGGCCCTGCCTCATCCCCTCCTGATGTATGGCGGGCGTGAGGCTGCCCAGAGGGGACACTGCATCCTTAGGAAGAAATATGTCCTCATTTTTCTTAAACACCGTTTCCACTGAGTGAAATGTTTAGAAGGGACGCGCAGGGAGAACTTTATTTCCTACCGGGGAGCGCAGAGCCACCAGGCAGAGCCCATAAAGCACCGGGAGCCGCCCGCTGACAGCAGCCCGGCCTCCGAACGCATTACTCACGGCGGGAGGCCCGCCGGCCCCTGGGGACGGCCCCCCACCCGCAGGACCGGCCGATCGGAGCCCCGAGACCCGGGCCCCGGAGCCCGGGGCGGGGGAAGGCCCGGCCCTGCCCGGGCGAGGAGCTGTGGCGGTGTCTCAGCCACCCCAACAGCCAGTCCCCCAGAGGAGGGTGAGGGGCCCGGGTGCCGGAGCCCCTCACCCCGGACCCGGCAGGAGCTGGCCTCCCAGCCTCTGCGGGGAGCGGTGCCATGCCTGCCAGCACCGGCCCTTCCCCGAGGCCCTCCCTGCACTGGATTTCTGAGCTGGCTGATTTGAATATTTATAAATATCAGTAAATTATTTATTGTAGCAATCTGCTGCACCATTTCACCCAGCGCAGTTAACACTTTCGGGGCTCCGTGCTCTGGGAGCCGGGAGTGGGGTGCGGGCCCTGGACGCCCGGGAGCCGCCCAGCAGCTTCGTGGACTCGGCTCCGGGGCGTCCTCGCGGCTGGGGGTCAGTGTTCCCCCCCCCCCCCCGTTCGGAGGGGACGCGCCGGCCACCCCGCTCCCCACGAGGACCGTGGGCCGGGGCCTCGCGGGGCACGGCCAGTCCTGCGCTCCCGCCTGAGCAGGAGCCACGCAGGTCGGACGCCAGAGCTGCCCGCCGGCGGCTGGTGGAGCTGGGAGCCCGGGAGGGAGGGAAGGTTCAGACCCGGAGCCGGGAAGCGGCTGTTTGTCACCGAGAGGACGGCCTGCCCAGCCCTGCTCTCCGGCCGCCCCCTCCTCCCCTCTCCGGCCAGGTGCGGTGCCCGGGCTCGGCCCCACACTGGCCTGCCTCGCCCCTCCTCGTGCCCAGGCTCGGCCCCACACTGGCCTGCCTCGCCCCTCCTCGTGCCCGGGCTCGGCCCCACACCGGCCTGCCTCGCCCCTCCTCGTGCCCGGGCTCGGCCCCACACCGGCCTGCCTCGCCCCTCCTCGGGCTCGGCTGCCTTTCCCCTGGTCCTCGCTCGCCAGGCCCTGTGCTTGGCACCAACGGGCACCCTCGCCCCTTGCAGTCCCGCAGGCCTCTCCCGGGCAGACAGGTTGCCCGGGGTCCGGAGCCAGCAAGAGGCGCGCCAGGCTGTGAACTCGGGGCTGGCCCCAGAGGCCAGGCCGTTACCACGGTGAACCACGGCCTGGCCAGGCCCCCCAGCTGCCGCCCCTCACCTTACGGGGGGCGCCCGTCCCGGGGCGAGCGGCACGGGCGTCCCCCGCCTCCCCCCACTGGCCCCAGCCGCCCCCCTGGGCAGCATTGTTCCCAGAGGAAGTGCCCAGTGTAAATAGAGCCGCGGGCAGGCTGGCGGGGGGACGGACATGAAAGGGGCACTGACAGGGCCGGGGACAAATGGCTTCCTCCCATTGAGGCCTGGCCTCGGCGTTTATGTTTTAGGGAAGAAAGTCGGGGAATGTTTACACGGACGGGAGTCTGGGGTCAGACCGTGAGGGCGGTAGATCCAGGGTCCCAGGGCCCTGATGGACGGGGGGGGGGGGGGGGGGGGGGCGTGCAGGCAGCTCGGACCCCGGCTCTCACACCCCCCTTCCACTGCCTTGTACACGTCTCCGCTGGCCGAGGGCGGTCTCCGCCTGCCGCCCCGCACCCCAGGCCCACGCGCCCTCTTCGCCTCCACCCCTGGGACCCGCAGTAGAGTCAGAGGGAGGGCAACATCTGGAAGGCAGGTGGGCCGGGGCAGAGCAGCAGCTGGAGGGCAGGTGGAGGGGATGGAGGTGGAGCAGAGGGGCCTGTGGGCAGGGAGGGGGGCCCTCAGTGCACAGCTGCATCGCAGCTGGTGGGGGCCCAGGAGGGACCGAGCCAGGCACACAGTGGCGATGGGGAGAGGGGTGGGCAGGCCCGGGGAGGGGGGCGCAGGGCCGGGAGGCTCCAGGATGGGTGGGGGCCCGAAGAGGGGGTGTCACCAGCAGCCAGGGCAGCCCTGGGAGCTTCTGCTTCCCTCTCTCTTCCCCGGGATAAATATTTATAGATTCATTTGCCGTCTGCCATACACACTTGGCTGCTTACCTCCCGGTAAAAATAGAGCCGGCTTCCCCTCGCCCGCCCTGCCCGTCCCCACCGGGCAGGGGACAGAGGGAGCAGGTGAGGCCGGTCGGTGCTCCGGAGGCTGCGGGAGAAGCTCGGGGTCACGGAGCCCGGCGGCCGGCCCCGAGGCTGGGTGAGATGTGCGAGCCGGGGCCCCGGCCCTGAGCTTGGAGACGGAGCTCACGTCGGTGCTTGGAGGCCTGGGTGTGGGCAGCGCAGACGTGGCGACGTGGACAAACACAGGGACACCCCGTGTTTGTGGACACCCCGGGCATCTGGCGTGGGCCGGGGTGGGGCCCAGCACAGCCGGGGCCCCGGGACTGGGGGCACTGAGTGAGCCAAGCCGACCTTGCCCTGACGCCGGGCCGGGCTGGGCTGGGCTGGGCTGGGGTCCCCGGGCCCCTGTGGGCCGAGCATTGGCCATACACAGGCAGCTGGCGTCAAGGCAAGGACCTGGGGTCACGAGGCATCACCTGTATCGGGGGCGGGGGGCACAGTCATCCGTGTCTACAAGCCAGGCCTCCCTGTGGGCGGGGTGGGCACAGGTGTGGGCGTCCCTGCCTGACCGCCTCTCGGAGGGAGTGTTGAGGGTGTGGATGGCGAAGCCTCTTCTGAGCAGGGGCTGGGGAGCAGAGCCCCCCCCCCCTCGCTTAGCCTCTGACCTGTGTGGAGTCACGGACGTGTCCACTCCTGTTGGGGGCCACGGGAGGGAGTCCTGACAGCGAGACACTTGGCTGGGGCTGCCTGGGCCCAGTGTGCGTGCGTGGCCACGCCCTGCCCCTTCCCTGCTGCAGGGACGCACAGGAGGAGGGGCTTTGCTGACGGACGGGTGGACAGCTGGACGGACGGGCAGGCAGAGGCACCCTTGTTGGCCTTTGCGGCAGGTCCCAGGTTGCATGGGGAGCACGGTTGCCCTGTGCCTCCAGGACCTGGGCAGCCGGCTCCGCAGCCATGGGAGGTGCCAGCGGGCAGGCAGCTTCGTTAGACTTTGGGGTGTTCGGGGGGGATTGGGCGCCGCTCCTGCGCCTTCTCAGCCGGGAAGGGGGACCAGCCAGGCCTTCAGGGCCGCGGGAGCCGGTCCGAGCGGAGAGGGCAGAGCCAGGGCCTCGCAAACCAGTGGCCCTCGGAGGGGCCGTGGGGAGCTGTGCCGGCCGGAGGCCCGGAGGGGACGGGGTAGGAAATGGCCGGAGGAGACAGCGAGGCCGAGAGGAGCCTGCGGGCGAGGCCGGGGAAGAGGAGTCTCAGGCTCTCCGGTGGAGGCCGGAGTGAGGCGGGGGCCGGGCGGGCAGGCAGAGGGGGCCTGGGGTGAGATGCCCCGGCGGGGACAGGTGCCGACCAGGGCAGCCGGGACAGTGAGGCCCAGGGTGGCCCGGCTGCTCCCGCTCTTAGCCGTCTCCGCACCCGGGGACCGTGCGTTGGACGCTCTCGGGGGAGTCAGGCTGCTGGTCCGGCCGGCTCTGCCCGGCGCCCGGCCTGCGCCTCCTTTATACCAACGGGGTGGCGGCCGGCGGGCGCTGCAGGCAGTGCTCCCGGGCACCGTGCTGGGGGAGGCTGCCCTGGGGTTGGAGGCGTTGTCCGTTCGTTCGTTCGTTTCCCAAAACCCTCGGGGCCGCTGGCATGTGCCCGGCTCAGAGCCAGGTCCGGGACGGAGCGATGGGCGAGGGCCCCCCAGGCCCAGTCTCGTGAGGGGTCCGTGCCCGCCCCGGCTCGGTCTCAGCGCAGTGCGGCGAGCCTCTGGCTTGGGGGACTTGGGGGAGCAGAGCCTCGGCCCCGGCTGTTGAGGTGGGTGGCTGTGCCTGACCTCTGACCTCTGACCTCTCTCCCCGCTCCGCAGCTGAAGGCACCCGGTGCACCGACCCGCCCACAGGCAAGCCCGCGATGGCGGCCAAGCGCAAAGGCGGCCTGAAGCTCAACGCCATCTGCGCCAAGCTGAGCCGCCAGGTGGTGGTGGAGAAGGGGGCCGAGGCCGGCGCCCGCGCAGAGGGCAGCCCGCGGGGACCCCAGGACAAGGAGCGCGGCGGCCCTGAGCCGGCGGCGGCCCGGGCGCCCCGCAGCGAGGAGGACAAGAGGCGGGCCGTGATCGAGAAGTGGGTGAACGGGGAGTACAGCGAGGAGCCGGTGCCCGCCCCCCTGCTGGGCCGGACACCCCGCGAGGGCCTGGAGCTGCCGCCCGAGGGCGTGTACATGGTGCAGCCGCGGGGCTGCAGCGACGAGGAGGACCACGGCGAGGAGCCCAAGGACGGGGCGGCCGACAAGGACAGGGACAGGGCGGCCATCAAGGACGGCGGCGGCCCCGCTGCCAAGCAGCCCGCAGGTGGGTGTCTGAGCCCCGGACGGGCAGCACCCGGGGAGCGGGCTCGGCGGGAAGGAGGGCTGTGTTCCCGGAACACGCTTGCTTCGCTCACTCTGGTCCCAGAGGTTGGCGCCCCGCTCCCCAGGGAGGACTCGTGCAGAGTGGGCCTGAGAAGGCAGCTTCCCAAGTGTGTGCGGGGGTCTGAGGGTGGGGCTGTGAACACACAGTGGGTCCTCAGGAAGCCATGAGTGGAGGGATAGATGGCGGACAGGCTGGGGTGGGGCTGTGAACACAGTGGGTCCTCAGGAAGCCATGAGTGGAGGGACAGATGGCGGACAGGAGGCGGATGGACAGACATGTGGGTAGACAGCTACACGCGTGTGCAGAGAGGAGCGGGCGGAGGACATAGCAACGGGGCCCGCGCCCCCCCGGGGCTGTCAGCGGAGCTGTTTTCCTGAGCCGTTTCCCCGAGTGGCTGTCGGACAGGCCTTTCTCCTGCCCACCTTCCCCTCCCGGGGACCCCCGCCAACCTCAGCAGGACTCCCAGACAGGGCACAGGGCCTCGGGGGGCCCAGCCCGAATACCCCGTTACACCCGCCTGCTGGGGCCACGTCCTCCGGCCGACCTCTCCACGGGGTGGCGGAGGCCCCGCTTTTGCCGCTGTCTCCTTGTCCTCAGAGCAGCCCCCAACTCCTTCTGTGCTGGGGAGGGCGGGGCTCACCCCTAGGACTGGAACCCCAGGATTTGGGGTCTCGCTCAGCTCCCTGGCCTCCTTCCCAGGCCTGTGCCTGGTGCCGAGCCTCCCCTGCCCCCCCCCCCGCCCCCTCCCCCCCCCCAGTGAGGGGCGCATCCCCTCCCAGCGCGGGGAGCCCTGCGCAGCCACATAATTATGCATATAAGATATAAACAGAGCTGTTTAATTATCCTTCGCCACATCAGTGACAGAGTAATTAACAAACATTGCAAGATCAATGAGGAAAAGTGTGACCTTCAGTTTCCTCCGATAGGAAAAGCCCTTGCCTCTCCCAGACACAAGGTGATAGCCTGGCCCGAGCGGGGGGGGGGGGGGCAGGGACAGGGCCTCTGTCCCGTCGGCGCCCCCGCCCCTCCCCGCTCAGTGCTGTCCAGCCCTGTGCCGGCCCTCGGCCTCCTGCCCCGAGCTGCGGGGAGTGGAGAGCCGGCGGCGGGAGGCGGGGCGGACACACCAGTGGCCTCCTGGCCCCGGCCTCACCCCGCTGGTTGGAGGCCCAGCAGGACTCTGGTGCGACCGTGCGGGAGCCCAGGGCTGGCTCCCCACTATGGGGGCGCCCCGGGCCCAGGCCTGTGGGCTGACCTTGGGACCCCGGCCCGGCCCCTCCCCGCTCTGAGCCGCCTGCCCGTCAAAGCCGCTGTCTCCCTGCCATATATAGTGAGGGCTCCGCTGCCTCCAGCTATTTTTAGGCTCTTTCCCCGTCCCTGAGCCACGGGATCTGGGCGAGAGCCCCCTCCTCCCAGGCTGGGCCCGGCCCCTCGGGGCTTAAGGTCAGGACAGCAGCCCACGGGGCACTGCCCCACCCCATCTCCACCCCCACCCCCGGGGACAGCTGTCTGCCGGCTCTGCCCGCCTCAGGTGCTGCTCACAACTGTCTCCTCCTCACCTGGTGGGGTCCCAGTCCTCCCAGGACCACTCCCCGCGCCCCCCCCCCCCCCCAGCACTCAGAGCCTCTCTGCACATCTGGCTTTGTTTTCTCTTGTGCCCAAGCTCAGTCTGGCCCTAGGAGACCACCTCCAGGTGTGGTCTGAGGACTCCAGCCCTGGCGGGCTGGCGCGGGGGCGGGGGAGACACACCACCACCACCATTCCCCATCCTGCCTGCCACCCCCCCATCCTGCCTGCCACTCCCCCCATCCTGCCTGCCACCCCCCCCATCCTGCCTGCCATCCACCCCCATCCTGCCTGCCACTCCCCCCCATCCTACCTGCCACTCCCCCCCATCCTACCTGCCACTCCCCCCATCCTGCCTGCCATCCACCCCCATCCTGCCTGCCACTCCCCCCCATCCTACCTGCCACTCCCCCCATCCTACCTGCCACTCCCCCCCATCCTGCCTGCCACTCCCCCCATCCTGCCTGCCACTCCCCCCCATCCTGCCTGCCACTCCCCCCCATCCTACCTGCCACTCCCCCCCATCCTACCTGCCACTCCCCCCATCCTGCCTGCCACTCCCCCCCATCCTGCCCGGAGTCCTGCGCCTCCCACCCCGCCTTCAGCCACATCTTCCCCCGACTGTGCTTCTAGGCCCCTCAGCCTGGGGTCCCACCGCGCTGAGTGCGCCCGGGTGTGCGGGCGTGACCGAGTGGGGAGAACACGGACTCCCCTGCGGCCCACGTGGGTCTCACCCCCGCCCCCCCTCACCCCCTGTGTGCACCCACCCCTGGTTCCGGGCAGAGTGCATAGTAGGTGTTCAGTCGGTGCTCGGGCGGGAGGGGGTGTCTTGTGCGGGCTGAGGGGTCACCTGTCTGATGGGGTGGGTGGAAGGGAGGGGTCTCCAGAGAAGGACCCCTGGGAGGACCAGATCATCCCACCTCCCCATCCTGAGCGGAGTCTCGGGCGCTGGCGTGGGGCTGGGTGGTGTGTGTGTGTGTGTGTGTGTGTGTGTGTGTGTCTGAGAGTCGGGCGCTGGGCGGTGTGTGTGTGTGTGTGTGAGTCGGGAAGGGAGCAGGGATGTGGGCTGGATGGCCAGTGTGTGTGCACGTGGCTCCCGGGGGGGGGGGGGGGGTCGGATTCTCCGAGTCCCTGTTGTGGGCTCAGTGGGGCAGAGACGGTCTCGCCCGGGCCTGCTGCTCTCTCTGCCTGACTCCTCCTGTGTGAGCGCCCGGCTCTCTGCCCTCGGCCCTGTGTCGGGGTCATCGGGAACCGGGGATTCTGGGCGAGGCCGGGAGGCCAGGCCCTCCCAGGGGTAAAGGTCCTGGGGGTCCATTTGTGAGGCTCAGGGAGGCTCAGTCCTTGGGCAGGCTCAGCCAGGCGCACCCCAGCCCCACCCACAGAGGCTCCCACGTGCCCCCTGCCCTGGCCTGGCCCCCCGCCCGAGGCGGGCCGGGCTCTGCCCTCCTTCCAGGAAAGTGGCTTCGTCTCTGTATCAGGCACGGCGAGAGCGGAGACATTTATGAAACTTTGTTTAATGTACTGAAAAGCCATCGGCCAGAACATTTAGGAAATTGATTTTCCTGGCATTGATGAACTCGTTTTATTTTACCCCGGTATTAATTACTTTTTTTTTAAACAAATTAATTTAAGAGTCGTAAAACCTAACAAGTGAGCCAAACGTCCATAGATCATGTCCCGCTCCGCCCCCCCCCCGGCCCCTCCCGCTGTGGGCGGGGACTCCTGCCCCCCGGGGGGTGGGGTCTGGGAGGGACACCTGCCCCGGCCGCCCGGCCCCGCCCGGCGCTGACCGCCGTCCTCTCTGCCGCAGGCGAGGCCTCCTCGCTGCGGGACTACGCGGCCTCCACCATGACCGAGTTCCTGGGCATGTTCGGCTACGACGACCAGAACACGCGGGACGAGCTGGCCCGGAAGATCAGCTTCGAGAAGCTGCACTCGGGCGCCGCCCCCGAGGCCGCCGCCGCCGCCGCCGCCGCCCCCGCGCCGCCCGCCGCGGACGACGCCCGGAGCCAGCGGGCGCGCTTCTCCAAGTACGAGGAGTACATCCGGAAGCTGAAGGCGGGCGAGCAGCTGTGCTGGCCGGCCCACGGCGCCAGGGCCGAGGAGCGCGCCGGCAAGGACGGCCCGGGGCCCCTGCCCGGCCTGCGGCTGCCGGCCCACGCGGCGCACCTGGAGACCAAGGCCACCATCCTGCCGCTGCCCTCGCACGGCGGCGTGCCCGTGCAGGGCCTGGTGGCCCGCGCCTCCAAGTACGACTTCTTCATCCAGAAGCTGAAGACGGGCGAGACGCTGCGCCCCCAGAACGGCGGCACCTACAAGAAGCCGTCCAAGTACGACCTGGAGAACGTCAAGTACCTGCACCTGTTCAAGCCGGGCGAGGGCAGCGCGGACATGGGCGGCGCCATCGCCTTCAAGACGGGCAAGGTGGGCCGGCCCTCCAAGTACGACGTCCGGGCCGTCCCCAAGCCCGGCCCCGCCAAGGGCCCCCCCGCGCCCAGCCTGGCCCCCGCGCCCCTCGCCAGCGCGCCCGCCGCTCCCGGCGCGGCGGGGCCGGGGCCCGAGCCCCCCGCCTCCCTGCCCTTCAACGCCCCCGAGTACCTGAAGTCGACCTTCTCCAAAACGGACTCCATCACCACGGGGACCGTCTCCACCGTCAAGTAAGCCCCCCCCCCCCCCGCCCCCCGGGTCCGCCCCGCCCCGCCCCGCCTTTGCGGCGCACGCACGTCTGTGGACACGCTCTCGCCCCGAGGCACACCCGCTACGCACGCGTGCACTGGGATCGTCGCGCATGTGCTTCTGCTCACGCGTGTGCGCGCGCACACACGTTCACGCTGGTCCCTCTGCCCGCGGGGGCTCGCGTGCCCGCACGCTACACGCCTTGCTGCGCGCGCACCTCACGCCGGGCGCCTCTGTGCACGTGCTGTCTGCTAACACACACGCCGCCCTGTTTGCCTGCGACAGGCTTTCCCTCCTGCACCCCCAGGGCCAAATACAGGCCGAGGGGAGCCCGGGTCTGGGTCCAGAGCCTGGGCCCACGGGGAAGGCGGCGAGAGAGGCAGGAGGCTGGGGACGGAAGGGGCACACGCAGCGCTAACCCCCCAGGCCGATGGTTTTCAGCCGCTGCGCCCCGAGAACTTTTAAAAACATGCAGTTCCTGACCCTGTAGTCAAGGCGCTGGCCGCTTCCCCTGAGCTTGTCAGTAAACGGCGGCAGCCAACACAGCAGTCAAGTGGTGTGAAACGAATCAGTGATACCTATTTCTGTGTGTGTGTCAGGTCGGCAAAAACACACTCCGGGGTGTGCCGCAGAGTTTCAGGGAGGAGCTTGTGTGCCCCGAGACGGGAAGGGTGGAAGCCGGTGCCCGAGCCAGTGGTGAACTGACTGGTCACGGATGGAGGGGCTGAAGGAGACCCTCTCCCCCGATGGGGCCACAGGCCGGGGAGCGGAGCTGGGGAGCCGCCTGCCCTCTGGGCCTGCTCTCGCCCCTTCTCTGGGGATGCCTCTGTGGCACCCGGCACCCCTCCACAGCCAGCAGCTTCCTGACTCCCGGGGTGCGAGGGGGCTCAGGCCCAACCCCTGAGGCTTCTGCCAGTTAGCCGAGGCCGGGCCCGGCCCGAGCCCCCCGAACCTGAGCCGGACGTCCGCCGTGGCCTCGCTCAGTCCCACCCGAGTGCCTCAGCCACCGAGCGAGCCAGGGCGAGAAGGGCCAGGCCCCAGGGCAGGGAGCTGCCCCCCCCCCCCAGATGCTCCTGGGGCACGAGGCCACCCCCTGTCCGCTAATCGGCTGTGCCTGTGTCTCTCACCAGGAACGGATTGCCCACAGATAAACCAGCTGTCACCGAAGATGTAAACATTTACCAGAAATATATTGCCAGGTAGGCCCCTGGGGAGGAGACTGCCACGGAGAGCAGGTGGGGGGGCACCAGGGATGCCTGGGGACTGGGGACCATATGTCCATACGACCATGTGGCCAAGGTACCTGCTGCCTCCCCATCCCCATCCACTCCTGCCCATCTCAGAGGCCCTGCCCCGGGGTGTGGTCCCGGCCACACACCCTTAAGCAGCTTGCACCCCGGGCTGGACAGGGTTCCCGAAGGGGCCCGAGGTCAGGGCCTGGCTCAGGTGAGTGTAGGGCCCCCCACAGCTCACACGGGGCCCTGGGTGGGTGTGGGCCACGGGAACTGGCCAGAACCCACTCCCTGGGCCAGGCCTTGGCCCTCACCCCCTGATTCCAGACCTGCCCCTTCATGTCCTTAAGGCAGGAGGACTGGCGGGTAACTTCCCCTCAACACATCCCCAAACCAGGCCCCTGGCTGCCCGCGCCCCAGGGGGCAGCACACGGCAGGGTCGGGCCCCGGCAGCTGCCTTTCCGCTGATCTTCCAGGTTCCCTCTCTGCCTTTCCAGCTTTGCTCTGCTCTCCGTATTATTATTATTATTATTATCATTATTATTAGTGCCTCAGCAGATGGCCCTTTTGGCAGCTTCAGCTTAAATATTTATTTGCAAGTGGCTCTTTCCGTGACAAGGGGGCTCGGCTCACTCTCCCGCCGTCTCCGCCCCCACCCCCACCCCCCACAGCCGGGCGGGCCAGCCGAGCCTGCCTCCTCCTCCGCGGTTGTCATGGCACATTCTCCCCAGGGGGGGCCGTCCCCGGGGCTGGGAGAGCCACGCCTGGCGGCATCGGGGGCCTGGAGCCCGGCATGGGGTTTCTGGGGGGTGGGCAGCGGCCAGCAGCTGGGGCTCCTGGCTTCAGAGTCGGCTGGAGAGCGAGCTCACTGCCTTGGGAAAGCAAACAGATGCTGCGCTTTAAAAATTCATCACTCTGCCCCGTTTCAAGTGTCAGGAAAGCCCAGCACAGAGGACTGTCTAGCGTCTCTCGGCAATAGAGCCCGGCCCGGCTCAGCCGGGGTCCCGGCACCTGGCCCCGTGCCAGGCGGCAGGCAGCACCTGCACGAAACCACCTTGGGGGCTCCTGCCTCCCCGTCTCCCCGATCCCATCCAGGCCTCTGCTCTGACTTCCGGCTGCCCCGGCTCCTTCCTCTCCACCGGGGTGCCAGGCCTCGGTGCCTTCCCTGGCACTCACACCCGGGGCAGAGGGACCCCCCGGGCAGATGGCTCTAGGCTTCCTGATGGGCTCAGTCACTCGTCCCGGCCTCCTCAGGCCCGCACCGCTTCCCTGCTGCAGACCCCCTCTGCCCTCCGCACCCCCCCACGGGGCCCGGGCCTTCTCTGCGGCACAGACTCCTCCCGGCTGCTGAGGCCGCGGCCCCCGGGGCCGGCCCGGAGGTCTGAGCCGCCCCCTCCCCCGCAGGTTCTCGGGCAGCCAGCACTGCGGCCACATCCACTGCGCCTACCAGTATCGCGAGCACTACCACTGCCTGGACCCCGAGTGCAACTACCAGGTACGTCGCGGCCACGCCCCCTCCCCGAGGGCCCCGCGTGCTCCCGAGGCCTGCGCCACGCAGAGTCCGACGGCCGCGGGAGCCCCTCCGACGTGGGACGGGAGCGTGGTTCCGCTCGGGGAGGCGGAGAGGCCGAGAGCCGCTGGCCTGTCCATGCAACTGACCGCTGCCCGCGGGGGCGTCTCGTAGGACCTGGAGCCATCTGCCGCCTGGCGCTAACAGCCCAATGCCCATTTGCTGAGTCTGCCTTGCCCCCAGGACTGTGCTGGAGCACAAGCGCCTTATCTAATTGATCTTCCCAGGGCGCTGGGAGGCGGGTGTTACCGCCCCATTTCACAGGTGCTAACGCTGAGGCTCAGGGGCATTGTCACTTATATTCACAGCTGCCCGCTGGCGAGCGCAGAGCTCGTGAAAGCGACGGGAGTAAGGGCCATCTGCACGGGGGCTGCTCCCTTCGCCTCGCCAGGGAGCCCAGCCTGGCACCGCCCATTGGTGGCACGGGGCAAAATGTGTCCCTCAGAGCCCCTACCTTCGGGCTCGGTCCAGTTCACTCTTGGTGCTCCTGGGCCTGGCTGTCGGGAGCCCGAGGGGAGGTCAGGGAAGAGTCTGTGGTTCTGGAACCTTGGAATTGTCCCCGCCACACACACACACCGACCCCGTGGTCCCGTGTGCCAGCCTTGAGGCGCCCTGGGCTGCCTGGACCCCAAGCAGGGTTATTCACAGGGAGGCCTGCGGGGCCGGGGGGCACAGGCCCCCGCCAACCCGCCCTCTCCCGCAGAGGTTCACGAGCAAGCAGGACGTGATCCGGCACTACAACATGCACAAGAAGCGCGACAACTCGCTGCAGCACGGCTTCATGCGCTTCAGCCCGCTGGACGACTGCAGCGTCTACTACCACGGCTGCCACCTCAACGGGAAGAGCACCCACTACCACTGCATGCAGGTGCCCCAGGCCAGCGAGGCGGGGGGCGCAGGCCTGGGCAGCGGCGGGTGGGCCAGGGCGGGGCCTCCCCCATGGCCATACTTGGTGCGGGCGAAGCTCCGGGAGCTGTTTATACAGAACCGGCATTTTTTCCGGCTTTAACACCGAGAGCGGCGTTGCAAACGACTCCCGAGGAGCTTTTTGTTTAATTCTTTGTTTTAATGCCACGCAGAGTCTGGGCTTTTTCAAGGTGTCAGGCCCAGGGGAGCGAGTCGGGCTGCGCATAGCAGCCTCGCGCCTCCCCCGGTGTTTGTCGGGGGTTGTTATGGCCTCTGTGAGACAACCTGGGCCCCGGGCGGAGGGGGGCCCGCTCCCCGGGCTCTGAGATGGTGCAGACACTGGCACGGCCCAGCCTGCACGGGGGTTCGGATTCCGCCGGTTTTTACTCGATATGGCAACGTTGCCTGCCTTGGCCCAGCCGGGGTGGGGCGGGGAGGGCCCGGTGCCAGGAACCTTCCACTGAGCGCGTCCCCGGGCCAAAGGTGAGCGCCAGGCCCCCGGGGCCGGCCTGCCTACCCCTGGGGGCTTTAGAGGTGGAGCCACAGATTGGGACTCCTCACCCACCTCCTGCAGAAGGGGCCCCCACGCCTATGCCCGGGATGTCCTATGTCTGTCCCCGAGGGCACCCCGACCCTCAGCACAGGCAAGGCCGGGCCCTGGAGGCCTGCCGGGTCGCGAGGGGTTCTCTACATGCTCCCTACGTTATCATTGGGCCCCACGTGTGCAATAGAGCCGGGGCCCGGCTCAGCCGGGGTCCCAGCACTGGGCGCAGGGCTGGGCGGTAGGCAGCACCTGCACAGAACCCTGCACAGAACCACCTGTGCAGGCGCAGAAGTGCTCTGAGCAGGGAGGCCGGCGCCCAGGCCCCCAGGCCCCCAGGCCCCCAGGCCCCGGCTGCGCCCCTGAGAACAGCCTCTCTGGCTTGCCCGGCCCCGCAGGTCGGCTGTAACAAGGTGTACACGAGCACGTCGGACGTGATGACGCACGAGAACTTCCACAAGAAGAACACGCAGCTCATCAACGACGGCTTCCAGCGCTTCCGAGCCACCGAGGACTGCGGCACGGCCGACTGCCAGTTCTACGGGCAGAAGACCACCCACTTCCACTGCAGGTGCGGCCGGCCGGGGAGGCGTGCGTGTGTCGGGGAGGGGCGGGGGCTGGGAGCCAGGCCGGGGGGGAGGGGTGCGGGGCCCTGCGTCCTCACAGGAGCGGGAACAGCAGAGAGGGCTGCTCAGAGGCCCCAGGTCCTCACAGGAGCGGGAACAGCAGAGAGGGCTGCTCAGAGGCCCCGGGTCCTCACAGGAGCGGGAACAGCAGAGAGGGCTGCTCAGAGGACCCAGGTCCTCACAGGAGCGGGAACAGCAGCGAGGGCTGCTCAGAGGCCTGGGGTCTTCACAGGAGCGGGAACAGCAGCGAGGGCTGCTCAGAGGCCTGGGGTCTTCACAGGAGCGGGAACAGCAGCGAGGGCTGCTCAGAGGCCTGGGGTCTTCACAGGAGCGGGAACAGCAGCGAGGGCTGCTCAGAGGCCCCAGGTCCTCACAGGAGCGGGAACAGCAGCGAGGGCTGCTCAGAGGCCCCGGGTCCTCACAGGAGCGGGAACAGCAGAGAGGGCCCCAGGTCCTCACAGGAGCGGGAACAGCAGCGAGGGCTGCTCAGAGGCCCCGGGTCCTCACAGGAGCGGGAACAGCAGCGAGGGCTGCTCAGAGGCCCCAGGTCCTCACAGGAGCAGGAACAGCAGAGAGGGCCCCAGGTCCTCACAGGAGCGGGAACAGCAGCAAGGGCTGCTCAGAGGCCCCAGGTCCTCACAGGAGCAGGAACAGCAGAGAGGGCCCCAGGTTCTCACAGGAACAGGAACAGCAGCGAGGGCTGCTCAGAGGCCCCAGCTCCGTGTCCAGCCCGGGGGAAGGCCCCGCCCCACGGGGCTCCGTGACAGGCTCCCCGTGTCCCCCCAGGCGCCCTGGCTGCACGTTCACCTTCAAGAACAAGTGCGACATCGAGAAGCACAAGAGCTACCACATCAAGGACGACGCGTACGCCAAGGACGGCTTCAAGAAGTTCTACAAGTACGAGGAGTGCAAGTACGAGGGCTGCGTGTACAGCAAGGCCACCAACCACTTCCACTGCATCCGCGCCGGCTGCGGCTTCACCTTCACCTCCACCAGCCAGATGACCTCGCACAAGCGCAAGCACGAGCGCCGGCACATCCGCTCGTCGGGCGCGCTGGGGCTGCCGCCCGCGCTGCTGGGCGCCAAGGACACGGAGCAGGAGGAGTCCAGCAACGACGACCTGGTGGACTTCTCCGCCCTGAGCAGCAAGAACTCCAGCCTGAGCGCCTCCCCCACCAGCCAGCAGTCCTCCGCCTCCCTGGCCGCCGCCGCCGCCGAGGCCGTGCCCGGGGCCGCCAAGCCCCCCAACAGCAAGATCTCGGGGCTGCTGACCCAGGGCCTGCCCGGCTCCATCCCCCTGGCGCTGGCCCTCTCCAACTCGGGCCTGCCCGCCGCCTCCTACTTCCCCGTCCTCCCGGGCAGGGGCGGCGCCTCTCTGCCCGTGGGCACCTCCGGCCTCATGGGCGCCATGTCGTCCGGGGCGGCAGCCTCGGCAACACCCGACACCCCCCCTCTGGCCGCCTCGGGAGCTGGCGACCCGGCCCCTGCCACGGTGCCCCCCGCCTCCATCGTGGAGAGGATCTCGGCGAGCAAGGGGCTCATCTCGCCCATGATGGCCCGGCTGGCCGCCGCCGCCCTCAAGCCCTCGGCCGCCTTCGACCCAGGTGAGCGGGTGGGCTCTGCCCCGGAGGCAAGCACCTTGCAGGCCCCAGGAGCTCCCTGGCCTCGGGGGGCAGAGCAGAGTGGAGGGGGGGGGGTGTCCGGCAGAGGCATCTTCCTGCTCCCTACACCCAGGTCCCTTGCCCCTCGAGCCCCCCCCCCCCCCTTGCCTCATCTCTGCTTTTGTCCTGTTTCTTTCCTACTTGGGGCCCCTCATTCTGGCCGGCCCCACCCCAGGCAGCTCTTGCTTCTGTCTCCTCACCTGGGAAGTGGGGGTGCCTGTGCATCCCAGGCTGCTGCTGGCTGTCCCCCTCTCCCCGCCGCCCCCAGTCTTCTCCCGCCCAGCACAAGTCAGCCGCTGGGGGAGCAGGCCCGGTCCCGTTCCCTCCCGGGGGCCTGGTGGGGACAGGCGTGCAGCCCAGCTGCCGCTCTTAGGAAAACTTGGGGAGACTCCTGCCCGGACGGCCCGGCTCTGCTCCGTCCGGCCGCCCTGTGGAACTTCCTCCGCGAGGCATCGCCCGCACAAACCCCGGTGCTGAGGGCGGGGCCTGGGTGCGTCGCATCTCCTTCAGTTCGGCCACCTCGTTGGCTCCCGGGGGCCGGGGCGGGCACAGCTGTCGCCCCACTGGCTCTCGGGGCCCGGGGGCCTCCTTTCTCTCATGTCTCCTGCTCTTTCACAATCGTCTCTGCTTCTCTCCTCTGGAACCTGTCGGTTTTCCTGTGTCCTCACGCCCCTCTTTTTCCCACCCCCTGGCCATAGCATCAGTCAAATCCCTGGGAAGAGTTGGCTCAGGTCTGGGGCATGGCTCACCGCACCCATCCATTCATTCATTCATTCGTCAACCCCTGGTGCTGGCTGAGGCCTGGGCACGGAGCGGTGCCAGGCAGCGGCAGGGAAGAGGGACAGAAGCGCCCCCCCACGCCCACCCCCCGCCGTGGCGCTGACCGAAGTGGGGGCTGGGCTGTGCCCGGGCGCGTAGCTAGGAGGCGGCGAGGCTGAGCCTCGGACTCCTGAGCCCATGCGCCCTCCTCCCTGCGAGACTGCGACCAGCCGCGTCTGAGGGCCCCCCCCCCAGCCAGGGCTCTGTGCTCCCTCTTTCCCTGGGGGCGTTGGGCAAGTGCCTTGGAGAGCGGCGGCATTCAGACGCTCTGTCTGAAACCTGTCGCCCGATGGGACGCTCCTGTTGCTGGCAGCTTGGAGTGACTCACCTGCCATTCCCTGGAGGGACTCATCGGGACCGCCGGGGGCCACGCCCCTCTGGCTGGGAGCCTGAGAGCCGGGGTGCCCCCCCCCCCGCCCCGCAAGGCCACAGTGGGCACATCGGCCACACTGTCAAGTGCTTCTGTTTCAATAGAAAAATCTCCTTTCCCCAAAAGAAAGGCCAGGCCGAGAGCAGAGGGCTCGTTTGCCTTTACTTTTTAATAAAATGCCACTTGCCGTCGGAAGCGGCTGTCAGCTGCAGCGCCCGGGGGCAGATTAATATTTCAGTCACTGGGGGTGATGGGGAGAGCCGGGCGGACACGCTGCTGTCAGTAACTTCCTGTGCGCCTTTTTGGCGTGGCCTCCCGGGTCCTCTGCCCCCCCTCCCCCCGGGCTCGTCCACACCCCACGGCTCCCGCGGGCCGGCCGGGCGGCCCAGCCTCGTCCCCGTCAGGACAGCTTGACGGGCGAGGTCACAGGGTTCGAACCGCCCTGACTGGCTGTCAGCTCCCATCGCCGGCCGGCCGATGCCCCTCTAGGCACGCTCAGCGCCAGGCAGGGCCGTCGCCCCGGCAACAGGGGAAGGGGCCCGGCGGAGGGGGCGCCGCTCCCAGTCTGGATCTGCCACTTCCCCTCAGCGTTAGCAGAGTCTTTAATAAAAGCCTGAGCGGCAGCCCCGCAGATTGGCTGTGACAGCGGAGGAGAGCAGGAGGCCCGCCGGCCCCTCCCCGGCCTCCGCCCTTCTCATCCAGGAGGCCCTGAGCCCCGACGAGGCTGACATAATTTTGCAATAATTACCACTCGGAGAATTGCCACACGGGGGTACGCGTCACAGGCCATCACGTCAGTGGGGACAACCGCTGACCGGCAGCCCGGCCTCCCAGGGGCCCCAGCCCGCCCACACGCTGCCCTCCCTCCGGGGGGCCGGCGGGTGCCAGAGGCAGCCCGCAGCCCCTCTCACCCGTCTCCCCTCCCCTCCGCTGCAGGAAACGGGCAGCAGGCCGCCCCCGCCCGGTTCGCCCCGGTCCTGGTGAAGCAGGAGCCCGGTGAGAACGCCGGCGGCGCCCCGGGGCCCCTCGAGGCCCCCCAGGACCGCAGCGTAGACCTGACTGTGAAGGAGCCCAGGTGAGGCGAGGCCGGGGCCTCCCTGCTCCGCCCCCTGCAGGAGGCTGGGGGGGCGGCACCCTCCGGGCCAGACCCCACCCACCCCACGGGGGACGGGGCCCCAGCCCTCCCGGCGGGGGTCGTCACCCTGCTGGCAGGGGCGGCAGCTGGCGGGGCCCCGGGGCCGGGCTGGGAGGGACCAGGCCCCAGGCTCAGCCCCACGTCCGTCCGTCGGAGCTAAAGCCCCTTGGTTTGTGTGTTCCAGTAATGAATCAAATGGCCACGCAGTCCCGGCAAATTCATCTCTTTTATCCTCGCTTATGAATAAGGTAAGAACCATCCATCACACGCCTCCCGTCCCCCCCCACCCAGAGAAATTAAAGCTGCGTTGGGGGGGGTGGGGGGACGTGTTTGTTTTTTAATGTTTTGCCTCTAATAAGATGAGTTTGTACCATTTAAATTTTGAGGCCATTTTTCATCGGATATAATTTCAGAGCCACTGCTTACAAATTAATTTAATGAACTGGCTGAAGAAATATATTCCAGCCTCTGACACCCCTTTTCCCCCTTCAGATGGAGGGCCCCCAGAGCTTTTCCGGAGCCCTCTGACTTCCCCCGCTGCCGGTTATTAATTCCGTTCATTTATTTTATATACTTTTTTGTTTGTTTAAAAAAGGGGTGGGGAAGGGGGGCCCCAGTGGGAGCCGAGCATCCATCCCCACTTTTCGGCTGAGTAATGGTCTCGGACGCCTTCCGCAGAGGTCGCCCAGAATATTTATTTTAAATAATGCAGGGTCTTTGTAAATTATACATCATCTCAAATATATTCTCCCCTTCCCGTGATAAATTTGACTACGGCGAGATTAATTTGGTCACTGTACACAAGTGACTGTTGAGGAGGGGCCGGGCCTGGCAGCCCTGGCTGGGCTCTGGGCCGGGAAGGAGCCCCCGCTTTCCTCTGCCCTCTGCCCTCTGCCCTCTGCCCTCTGCCCGGCACCTGGTGCCTCTTCCTGCCCTGCCTCTCCTGTTGGCTCTGTGCTCTTCTTTTCCCTCCTGAGGGCACTGCCCCCTGCACCCCCTCGTGCTTTGCTGCGCGCTCCCTGCCTCGCCCAGCAGCCTCCAGCTGCCTCCATTTGACCCCAGGAGCCCCCTCCCTCCTCGCTGCTCCTCCTTTGTGCGCCTTCTCTTGTTCTCAAATTCGTAGGGGTTCCCCCACCCCTCCTCCTCTTGCATTTCTTTTGAAAACCTGGCAGGAAAATAACGAGGGAGCCGCAGAGTCTGGGGAAGGCCGGGGTGGAGCGTGTGCCCGCCCGGGTCTCATCCTGGGCCTCCGCTTGAGAGACAGCTCCCAGCAACACGGGGAGGGGGAGCCCTAGCATCTCCGCAGGCCGCGCAGCGTCCATCCAGAGAGGGCTCCTCCTCGGCCCTGCCGGCTCTGGCTCCGGCTCCGGCTCCGGCTCCGGGCGGCGGTGTGAGAGGCCCGCGGGGTCCGGAGCCACTGCCATTCCCAGGGCGGTGCGTCTGTGTCCTGAGGCCCCCCCAGCCCCAAGCATGGCCCCATCCTCCCCACAGATGTCTCAGGGCAACCCCAACCTCGGCAGCCTGTTGAACATCAAGATGGAAGCAGAGGGGAGTCCTAACGTGGAGTCCTCGCCCTTCCTGGGCAAGGCCGCCAAGGCGCTGGCCCAGGAGAAGCTGCCGGAGCCCTGGAAGCTGTACCTTCGCAGGTGAGGGCCGGCTGGGGGAGCCGGGGGAGGGAGAGGCCAGGCCACCGACCCAGCGGCCGGCACCCAGCCACAGGGCACGCCCGGCCGCCCCGGAGCACCAGGGTCACCTCTCACCGGCCGGCTCCCCTGGCAGGTTCAGTACCAAGGACTTCTGCAACGCGCAGTGTGACTTCCTGCACAAGGCGCACTTCCACTGCGCGGTGGAGGAGTGTGGGGCGCTGTTCAGCACCCTGGACGGGGCCATCAAGCACGCCAAGTGAGTTGGGGTCCTCGGAGGGGCCCGTTGACACCCAGCCCCAAGCTCGGCTCGGGGCCCCGCGCGGCTGGAGGCTGCTCAGGCCTCTCCCCGCCTGCCGAGTGGACCCACGTCCATTCATTCCCACCAGCCCCGACGCCCGGCTGGCTTCCCCTCGCCTCCCCTGCTCAGCCCAGCCTGTCCTCACAGCTCACCAGGCCCGTGCGGCCCCGCCCTGCCCCAGGCGCCGCCTGCAGAGACCCAGCTCCGACCGGGCAGGGACCCCCCAGCCAAGGCCTTTCCGTGCCCAGACACTGCATTTGTAGATTCTCCTTGACCTAAAAATAAAGAATTGGGGAAACCCATTGAGCTGAAAAGCGGCAAGCCCAGCGCCCGTTGTAATGGAACCCAGAACGTAGAATCGTTTAAAACAGCCGGACCCTGGTCCCCCCGCCTGCACTGGGCTCACTGCTGCACAGCCCCGGCTGCCAGTCTGCAGAAGAGCCGACTACATGCCAAGACCTACCTTTAAATTTCAGAGCAGGTTCTGGAAGGATGGGCTCCATGGGGCTAGGGCTTTGCCCTCCACCAGCCCCTCCACGTAGGGAGGAGGAGGGAGAGGTCGCGGCAGGAAGGCGTGTTCGGACTGAGCCAGAAGCCAGCGTCCAGGACTGGAGGGCACCGCTCCCGCTCAGCCCTTCCCTGCTGGCGGCGACTGGCACTGGGGGCGAGATGGGGGCCCGGGACTCTGGGCTTCTAGACAGGCAGGCCTGCCCAGCAGGGGAGGGCCGACCTGCCCAGGGTCCCCTCCACCGCCCGCCTGAGACCCCCGATTCTGCCTCTTGCAGTTTCCACTTCCGGACGGAGGGAGGAGCCGCAAAAGGCAATGCGGAGGGCTCCTTCCCGGCCTCGGCTGCTGAGACCAAACCCTCCTTGGCCCCCTCGTCCCCGCCGGCGCCGCCCGTCACCACGGCCACGGTGTCCTCCCTGGAGGGACCCACTCCCAGCCTGGCCGCGGTGCCCTCCGCCCCCACCCTGCTCGCCTGGAAGCAGCTGGCTTCCGCCATTCCCCAGATGCCTCAGATTCCAGCGCCAGTGCCTCACCTGCCCTCTTCGCCCTTGGCAACGACTTCTCTAGAAAACGCCAAGCCCCAGGTCAAACCCGGATTCCTCCAGTTCCAGGAGAAGTGAGTCCCTCGATGACCCGGGAGTCCCGTGTCCCCCGCGTGTCTCGGGAGTAGGTGCTGGCGAGGACCGCCGAGGGCGCTGCCGCCTGGCCTGCAGCTGGCCCTGGCCGTCCCCGGCCTCTCGGGGACCCGGTCGTCAGGCAATGTCCTTCTAGCCAAAGCTGCTGCTGCTCTGACCCCGTCCTGTGCCCAGAGCAGGTGGCCGGGGTGGGGGAGATGGTGGTGGTGGCCGCTGTTCCAGAGGCCATGGTGACCGACCCTGAAGGACCGACGCAGGGAGCGGCGGGGGGAGGGGGCCGGGGGCCGTGGGAAGGCTGCGCTCCCTCCTGGCACCTGTGGGCTCCCCGGTGGCTCTCGGCCTGGCTGAGCCTCAGCAGGGCAAGCGAAGCCCTGGGTCCCCGGGGGTGGGGCACAGGGTCTGCGCTCCGGTCGGGGGGAGGGACCTCCTCACTGGACGGTGGTGGCTGCTTGCGGCGAGAACGGCAACTCTGTATCACGATGCGTGCGGCTTCCTGTTCTCAATAAACGTAATAAATTGGATGTGAACATACACCACCTGAGTGGCCGCTGTCCTCCCTCTCTGACCACCGGGGCTGGGCCCACAGCCTGGAGGGGACCCGCACGCCTCTCGGTCCCTCCCCAGCTTCCCTTCCCCGACTCACCTCCCCACAGCAGCAGCCCCCCAAGTTTTCCAGACTTGCTCAGAGTTCCCACGGGGTCAGTGTGGGGGCAGCCGAGTTGCAGCCAGGGCAGAAGGCCGGAGTGCAGCGCCCTCCACGCCTGCCTGCAGCCCGGGACCCCTGCTCCGGGCGGGGGCTGCCACTCACAGGGCAGGCCAGCTCCGGAGGCTCGCCCGGCATTCCTCCCGCCCCTGCCAGCCCCATCACTCGTCTGCTTAGGTTCTGTGAGTAGATGGGTGCCCCCAGCCCCCAGCCGACTTGGGAGTCCTTGCGATTATGAACCTCAGCAGGCCCTGACCTCAGGTGCCCATTCCCCATGGCCCAAGTCCCATGGTGGCCACACTTCCTGTAGGGCTCCCCTCCTGCCTGCACCCCGTCTGTCAGCCACAGCCAGGCCTCCCTGGCATCCTGCCAGGGCTGGCAGCGCCATCCCTCATTTTCATATCCAAGAAGTCATTGCAGACATCCTTATCTGTAATCCTGAGGTGTGGCCAGGGAAACTACAAGTCCCAGCATGCAATGCTCTGGGCAGCCTGCATCCTGTAATCCCTTATGCACCTTCAGAGCTCCAAAAAGAAGGCAAGAATGCATGCTGGGATCTGTAGTCTCCACAGACTGAACCATCCTGTTGAGCAGGAGGGCAGCCCAGGGGCCATTCCTCTTGATTGCACCACCAGGGACTGGGGCGCGGAACCCCAACGTGGGCGAGCGGCAGGACGTCAGCGGGAAGGGCACCGGGAATGCCAATGACCTTCCGGGCTGTGGTTTCGTTCCAGCGATCCTTGCCTGGCGACGGACTGCAAGTACGCCAACAAGTTCCACTTCCACTGTCTCTTTGGGAACTGCAAGTACGTCTGCAAGACCTCCGGCAAGGCCGAGTCCCACTGCCTGGACCACATCAACCCCAACAACAGCCTGGTGAACGTGCGAGACCAGTTTGCTTACTACTCCCTGCAGTGTCTCTGTCCCAATCAGGTCAGCCTTGGAGCGGGGAGGCGGGCCAGGGAGGCTGCGGGAGGGTCCGGCCCCCCGACAAGCCCTCCTGGCAGCGGCTGTTTCTCACGCCCCCTTTCAGTGGGCCTCCTTCCGATTCCGGAAAGGACGCTGTGTGCCCTGGGCAGGGCTTCGGCTCGGTGCCAGTGGTGAGGTCTGTCATTTCATCCTGACCCTCAGTGGTGACGGTATCCTGGGCATCCTTCTGCCTCCTGGAACTAGGGAGGCTCCCTTTCCCCAAAGGCCCAGATTTAAAATAGGCACCCAGGGCACACAGAGGTCGAGCTGTCCGTGCCCAGACAGGAAGGGCAGTCATGGTGGAGGAATCCAGACCTAGATCTGGGTACAGAGAAGTGCGAGGATAAATCAGTGATGTCTGCCTAGGTCTGGGCATCATTGGTAGTGTCTGCTCTGGGTGCGGGTCTGGAGAAGGATGCCATCCATACCAGAGAGGATGGTTTAGTCAAATGGCAAAAGGAGCGTACTACTTTTGAGCACGTGAAAGGTCTTTACCCGATTGTGTTTTCCGATGCTGAGCATGGGAGGACACGTATGGACACGTACGTAAGGGGCCTGCCACAGGCCCCGGGCAGGCGGGACTCACGGCGTTTGCCTACCTGGTCCCGACCCTCCCGTCCCTCCCGGCAGCACTGCGAGTTCCGGATGCGCGGGCACTACCACTGCCTCCGGACCGGCTGCTACTTTGTGACCAACATCACCACCAAGCTGCCGTGGCACATAAAGAAGCACGAGAAAGCGGAGCGGCGGGCCGCCAACGGCTTCAAGTACTTCACCAAGCGTGAGGAGTGCGGCCGGCTAGGTACCAGGCCCGCCCGGGGGCGGTGCGGGGCAGGCTGCAGGGCCGGGGCCTGGGCTGGAGGCACCTCTCTCAGCACCTACCTCCCGCCCCGCACATCAGCTCCATGTTGTGTTACAAACGTCACCGATAGCACAAGCCGGGCGCCGTCAAATTGGGGAAACTGTCCAAACCCAACAGCCCCAGGGAAGGAGGTGCAGGTGGCACGGAGCACACACCCACCCGGGGAGACGCCTGGCCCTCACCAGGTGTCCAGGCCTAGACTTGGTTCTCTTTCCGGTTCTTTTTAAAAAATATATTTTTATTGATTCCAGAGAGGAAGGGAGAGGGAGGGAGGGAGAGAGAAACGTCATTGATGAGAAAGAATCAATGAGAATCGGCTGCCTTCTGCACGTTCCCCACTGGGCATATGCCCCCCACTGGGCATGTGCCCCCCACTGGGCATGTGCCCTGACCGGGAATCGAACCCTGACCGCCCGGTCCATAAGTCGACGCTCAACCCCTGAGCCGCTCCACCAGGCTCTCCCCCTTTCCAGAGGGCTTCCCAGTGAGTGTCGGGAGCCCTCGACGTTCCCATCTGGGATCTTTGTGCGTGGCTTCAGCTGCGGGGGTTTTGTCTAAAATGTGCGGTGGTTCGTTCCGTCAGTCAGCAGAGGTTCACTGAGGAACAGCACATGCCAAGCTCTACGCTGTTGCAGAGGGCCCTGGGGCGGGGGGGGGGGGTAGAGGGGGGACTGGAGGGGTGTGCAGGCAGCAGCAGCCAGTGTGCTTTTGTCATCCGCTGTGGCCGCCCTGTGCTCAGTGCCAGGAACCTTGAAACAGCAGGTGCATGGTGGGCTAAGCCCAGAGCTGCTCTGACTTGGGGTGGGCCTGCACCCACCCACCTCTAGGAAATTAGGCCGCTGGGCTGTCAAAGCTCGGGCCTCCCCTCCAGCCTGGCACAGGGGCATTGACAATGGCAGACTGGCCCCCGTCCTCTACCCCAGTGGTCGGCAAACTGCGGCTCGCGAGTCACATGCGGCTCTTTGGCCCCATGAGTGTGGCTCTTCCACAAAATACCACGGCCTGGGCGAGTCTGTGTTGAAGAAGTGGTGTTAGAAGAAATTTAAGTTTAAAAAACGTGGCTCTCAAAAGAAATTCCAATCATTGTACTGTTGATATTTGGCTCTGTGGACTAATGAGTTTTCCAACCACTGGCCTACCCCATAGAGGCATGTGACAATGGCAGACTGGCTCCCGTCCCCTCCCCCAAACACTGAGAGGTCCGTGGGACCCATGGCGAGGGGTCCTAATGACCGTCCACTAGATCAGCCACCTCCCAGCAGGCCACCTGCCTCCACGCCTCCGATGGGGCACCTGTGGGGCTGGGAAGAGGAGGCACCAACAGCCCCAAGCTCCGCAGCAGGTGCCCCCCCCCCCAGTGTTAGTTCTGCTGGGGAGAATCGGACCCCCAGCAGATAATCGGACCCCCAGCAGGGAAGCTGCCCCCAGAGTTGGCCCTGGGGGTGCCTTGGGGAGGGGCCTCCAGGACCAGCAGGCGGGAGGGCAGCGCCTCGTGCTCACAGGCTGCAGAGCTGAGACAAGAACCGCCCAAGAAGGGACTGGGGCCTGGAGGCAGGTGGTGGCCAGCAGCCAGGCAGACACCTGCTCTCTGGGCGGGCCCTGTTGTGACTCAGGTGGTCATGGCAGCAGGGACTTGGGGGAGCCCAGGGGGGGCCGCTGCCTGCTGCTGACCGGCCCTTCCATAGGGGAAGGGTGAGAACAAACCTTTCCTTCAAGTATGAATTCAGAAAGAATTCATGGCTTGGGAGAGGGTGGGTAACCATGGCAACAGATGTCAACACTGGGTGGCCTATGCCGTTCCTGGGCTCAGTCTGCAGGTGCCAGGGGATTCTGTAGTTGCTGTTATTTACTCAACTTTGGGTGTTTTGGGTGGTAGCTGGGGCCAAACAAAGCTGGGGGATGATATAAGACACCTGGCCAGCTCGGGCGCCATGGCAACAGACAGGCCTTCACCTGCCCTTCGCTGATACTGCTTCACTCCCGCTGTTCTGTTTGTTCTCGGCCCAAAGCAAAGCAGCGGTAGGAGGGGCAGGGCGGGGGCTGGCCAACGGCAGCCACTAAACAAGGTCTGGGGGCAGCACCGGGCGCCCCGTCGGAGGCGTGGAGGCAGGTGGCCTGCTGGGAGGTGGCTGATCTAGTGGGCGGTCATTAGGGCCCCTCGCCATGGGTCCCACGGACCTCTCAGTGTTTGGGGGAGGGGACGGGAGCCAGTCTGCCATTGACACATGCCTCTATGGGGTAGGCCAGTGGTTGGAAAACTCATTAGTCCACAGAGCCAAATATCAACAGTACAACGATTGGAATTTCTTTTGAGAGCCACGTTTTTTAAACTTAAACTTGTTCTAACACCGCTTCTTCAACAGACTCGCCCAGGCCGTGGTATCTGGTGGAAGAGCCACACTCAAGGGGCCAGAGAGCCGCATGTGGCTCACGAGCCGCAGTTTGCTGACCACTGGGGTAGAGGACGGGGGCCAGTCTGCCATTGTCAATGCCCCTGTGCCAGGCTGGAGGGGAGGCCGGAGCTTTGACAGCCCAGTGGCCAATTTCCTGGAGGTGGGTGGGTGCAGGCCCTCCTGACGAGAGTGCCCGCACGGGGACGGTGCCCTTTCCCCAGAGGCCGTCTGCCTTGTGGGCCCAGAACAGGGTGCCCGGCAGGCAGCAGGCGCCCCGCGCGCGGGCCGGGGGCTCACGCCGGGGGGCCGTGTCCGCAGGCTGCAAGTACAACCAGGTGAACAGCCACTTCCACTGCATCCGCGAGGGCTGCCAGTTCTCCTTCCTCCTCAAGCACCAGATGACCTCGCACGCCCGCAAGCACATGCGCAGGATGCTGGGGAAGAACTTCGACCGCGTGCCCCCCTCCCAGGTGAGAGCCCAGCCCGCCGGCCGCCCCCGCCCGCCCGGGGCCCCGCTCCCGCTGCCGTGCCGCCCGGACGGACAGCCTGCCCTCAGCCCGGCTTCCTCAGGGTCCCCCGCTGCCTTCCAGGGCCCCCCGAGCCTGATGGACACGGAGACGGACGAGTACATGGACTACACCGGCTGCAGCCCGGGCGCCGTGTCCTCGGAGTCGTCCACCATGGACCGCAGCTGCTCCAGCACCCCCGTGGGCAACGAGAGCACGGCGGCAGGTGAGCGGGAGCCGCCAAGCAGGGCAGGGGGGACCTGGGAGCCCCCAGCCTCGGCCGGGCCCCTCCTCCCAAGGCCAGTGCTGCTGAGCCCGTTAGGACAGGAGGTTCATGGTCAAGGGGCTCAAAGCAAGACAGGCGTGTGCAGTGGTCTGGGACTGGGTCACTGAGGCCGCCTGCCACCATCTGCCCGCCCCACGCACCTGCCCTCGCGCTCGGCTCCCAGGAGAGGCCCGGGCTGGAGCCGTGGCTAACGCAGCCCAGCCCCGGCCTGAGCGCCCGCCCGGCCAGCCCTGGCCCCCGCACGGTCCCCGGGCGCCGCCTCGGCCCCGCCTGTCTCCGCCCTCCTCCCTCTCTTCTCCGGCACCTCTCTGCTCCTCACCTGTCACACGTGTTCATACCATCCTTGCTTCTGCCATTGGGTTTCTCATTTTGGTTCTTTTTTGTTTGTTTCTTCTTTGTGTTGTTTTCTGTGTGTGTTTTGTTTTGTTTTCTGCTTTTCTCCACCCTCTCCAGGCTGCCCGGCTCCTCCTCCTCCTCCTCCTCCTCCTGCTGCCGCGGCCGGCGACCAGGCTGCCCGCGTGGCCCCGCCGCCCCCACTGGCTCCGTCCTTCCCCCCCGCCGTGCTCCGGGCGCCCCTCCCCGCCCTCCCCGGCCTCTTCTCCCCGCCCTGTCTCTCATACTCTCTGCTCAGTGCCACTCTGGGGGCCACCCGGGGCCTGGCCCACCCCATCGGCGGCCAGCCCGGCTTCCCGCCCGTCACTGCCACTCCACCTCCAGTAAAAAGTGACGCCCCCCTAGTTCAGGACGCCGCAGGTAACGCCCGCGTGCCCTCCCACCAGTGTCTGTCGCCCCAGCCAACCCTCGAGGGCGGGGCTCAGGGCCCAGCCTTTCTCTGTGGCCTCGGGGCCAAGGTCAGGGACACCCCGGCCCCTCACGGCCCGGCACCCTTGAGACACAAGGTCTGCTCCTCTCAGCTGCTGCTCAGACCGGGCAGGGCACAAGGTTGCCACCTGGGTCCCGAGATTCGCCCCATCTCCGCAGCTGGCTAGAGCCCCAAGAGGCTGTGGCTGCCCCACCCCCAGCTTCCCGGGCCAGAGCCTGCCCCTCTGGGCCTGGGGGTTCACCTGGGGCCTGGGACAGGGGGGCAGAAAGTGTGCTTGGGAAGGCTGCCATTAACCGGGACCTGCTCAGGTTCTGAGGGTCCTGATACCAGCCTGAACCCTCAGTAATGGAGCCAGGCAAGCACAGGGGGGACTTGTGCCCAGGCCCTGTGTGATGCACACCGCAGAGCTGCCTCCCGGCCCCCCGTGGCTGCCGCTCCGCATGACGGACCTGCCCTCCCCTGTCCCTCCATGGAGCTGTCGCCGGCTCTCCTCTCCCTCCATTCATGCTCGCCTCCCATCCTGCCCGAGTGCCAGGCCCTGTGCCAGGCCCGGGTGTATGGCTGAGCGCAGGGCAGGGGGTTCCCCCTGTGGAGTGCAGCCCGTGAAAAGCCCTGGTGCCGGCATAACCAGATGGAGCCCCGTGACCTCACCCCCAAAGTAGCCCCCCCACCCCACCTGGCTCCCTAGGCCCCGGGCCTCCCTTGTCCTTCCAGGGCCCGGTTGCAAGTACAGGCTCATTGCAGTCCGCGTGTCTTCCCCTGCTCAGGGTGGTGACTGGGCCCCGCATGGACAGGCAGCAGGGGGTGCTGTGGAGGCTGGCATTCCAGACAGGTTCAGGGGGGTCTGGCAGGATGTCCACTCCCCCACTCTGTGGGGCTAGGCCTGGGGGCTTCTCTGTTGTTTCTGGGGCGTGGGGCAGGGAGCACAGGTCTGCTGCCCCTCCCCCTGACTCTGCAGCCAGGGCACTGGGCTCCCCTCCTCCTGCAGCTCTGAGGCTCGCTGTGCCTCCTGGAAAGGGGCAGCCCTGGCAATAGGGCCCCCCCCCGAGTCCAGGGAGGCAGTTGGGGCTGGGGGTGGGCACAGATAGGCACCGTCCACCAGCTACCCACCGCCGAGGCAGCTCCAGTTCAGCCACCAGCAGAACGGCCTCTCCCAGGCCACTGGGCAGAGAACCCCAGCGAGACCGAAAGAACCTTCTGGTACCGGGAGGGTCTGTCTGGTGCTCTCCGGGGCAGGGGCTTACAGCCCAGAGGCGCTCGGCGTCCCTCTTGCGAGTAGGCGGTCCCAGGCGCAGACCGGTAGGCCCCAGGGACACCGGCCAGCGGTGGAGAAGGGGCGCCTGACCCTTGTCAGAGGCCGCGTGCGATGGCGTCCTGGCCCCCGTCCAACTTCAGTAACTCCGCCCCGACCTAGATTCCCCCTTCAGCTCCAGTTAGCGCATTCGGCCCTCATTCCCACCCAGACCGGCCAGGAAGCACGCTCTGCACTGGGCAGCTGCCTGAGGTCACCCTGCAGACACGACGACGCGGGGGAAGCCCGGCTCCGGGCTATTGGGGGTGGGGTCGTGGGAGCCCCCTCCCCCCCCCCCCCATAGAGCCGTGGGAAGACCAGGATTGTCCCTAAATGCTGCCCTCTGGCCACCACGCCAGACTCGGGGACCCTCCGGGGTGGGATCCTGGGAACGGTGCCGGCACTGACCTCTCCCCTCCCGCCCCCCCACCCCCACCCCAGGGAACACCATCTCCATGCCGACAGCCTCCGGGGCCAAGAAGCGCTTCTGGATCATCGAGGACATGTCCCCGTTCGGGAAGCGGCGCAAGACGGCCTCCTCGCGCAAGATGCTGGACGAGGGCATGATGCTGGAGGGCTTCCGGCGCTTCGACCTGTACGAGGACTGCAAGGACGCGGCCTGCCAGTTCTCGCTCAAGGTCACGCACTACCACTGCACGCGGGAGAACTGCGGCTACAAGTTCTGCGGCCGCACGCACATGTACAAGCACGCGCAGCACCACGACCGCGTGGACAACCTGGTGCTGGACGACTTCAAGCGCTTCAAGGCCTCGCTCAGCTGCCACTTCGCCGACTGCCCCTTCTCGGGGAGCAGCACGCACTTCCACTGCCTGCGCTGCCGCTTCCGCTGCACCGACAGCACCAAGGTCACGGCGCACCGCAAGCACCACGGCAAGCAGGACGTCATCAGCGCGGCCGGCTTCTGCCAGTTCAGCTCCAGCGCCGACTGCGCCGTGCCCGACTGCAAGTACAAGCTCAAGTGCTCGCACTTCCACTGCACCTTCCCCGGCTGCCGCCACACCGTCGTGGGCATGTCGCAGATGGACTCGCACAAGCGCAAGCACGACAAGCAGGAGCGCGGGGAGCCCGGCCCCGAGGGCCCCGCGCCCGGCCCGCCCGCCGGGGGCCCGGACGGCTCGCCGGCGCTGGGCCCCGAGCCCGCGGGGTCCCTGCTCTTCCTGCAGAGAGCCGCCGGCCTGGGCCTGGAGCTGGGCGACGCGGGCGACCCCGGCCCGCCCGGCGACGGCCCCCCGCCCCCCGACGGCCCCCGCCCCGCGCCCGGCCCCGCGCCCGGTGGGGAGTCGTCCGCGGAGGACGAGGAGGACGAGGAGGAGCTGAACGAGGAGGCGGAGGACGAGGACGAGGACGAAGAGGACGAGGACGAGGACGACGAGGATGACGAGGAGGAGGAGGAGGACGACGAGGACCTGCGCACCGACTCGGAGGAGTCGCTGCCCGAGGCGGGGCCGGGCGCACGGAGCCCGGAGCGGGCGGGTCTGGGTGACCCTGTGCCCCCCGCGCCCCCCGCCGCCGCCGCCTCGCCCTAGCTGCCCGGCAACGCGGGGGGACGGCCGCCCGCCCAGGGGGCTCGCCTCTGTTTATTGTTATTGTTGTTATTAATTTTGTAAGAAATGGTATTTATACGTCAAGCTTCCCTCTGTACAGAGCTAGATGTTTGTCGTGGTTCCGGCGTCGGGGCGCCCCGGGCTCGCCCCCCTCGCCGCCCCGCCGGTGCTTCCGGACCCCGAGTCCGTCTCAGGGCAGAGGCGGGGCCCTCTGGTGCTCCCGGGCCGCCCGCTGCCCCGCAGCCCGCAGCCCCTGTGCGTGCGGGAGGCCTGGCTGCAGGGGCCCCTTTCTGGCTGCAGGTCGGATCTTCTTCAGGGAAATAGGTGCTCTTGTCCGGGGCAGGAGAGGGGAGCGGGGGTCCCCGAGGGCGAGGCGGGCGCACACCCTGGGCAGCTGCCCCCAGCGACCCTCCCCGGGCCCCAAGCCCACGCCGGTGGGATTCCTTATTGCTCAGGACGGGGTCGGTGCTGGGGGTCACTGGGACCCCCGCCCGTAACCACCAGAGGCAGCCGCACCTGTAGCATCTGGCAGCCCCCCCCACCCCCCTCGGCCTTGGGGGAGGGCGGGGCAGAAGGCTTCGGCAAGGCGACAGACCATAGGGACCTGGGAGGAAACCTCATGGAATCAGGAGCTCCCGGGTCACTGTTCCCCCTGCAGGGCCTGGCCCGGCACCTGCTCCTGAGGGCTGGGGACGGAAGGGGCGCCCCCGGGCCTGCCTGGCCGCTGCCCCGCACCAGCCCTGGGAAAGGCTGTTCCTCCTTAAAGGGAGCGCCGGGCTGGGTGCTGGGCCCACCGGTCTCAGCCAGGAAAGAGGCGACTGGGGCTTTCGGATTCAAAATGGGGGGAAGTGCAAGGAAGTTGTGCGGTGTTTTTCCTGTCGAGGTTATTATCCTACACGGAACAGAGAGAGAGAGGCAGGGGTGGTAGGGCGCCCGCCGCCAGCCCGCAGGTGGGAGCCGGTGCGGCGGCTCCCGGGCCGTTTGGCGTCTCTGAGGCCTCGCCAGTCCCCGCGCAGCACTGGCGCCGACGGGAGCTGCGTGATTCCAGCTTTTCACTGGGATTTCTGAGGCCAGAGAAAAGGACTATTCCCATCGATACCGTTTGTAGCTAACATTTGAGTTTTTCTCTATTGGTTATGTGTGTGGCTTTATAGGGCTTTTTTCTCCCCCTCTCCTTTTCTCTCCCAGTTTATTATTTTGTTTGGGATGCTTCTTTGTTGGTGTTACCCACCCAGATTCGGTTCCCTTTTCAAAACATCCCCCCTTCCTGGCGGTGACATCACCGGGCCCAGAGCCGCCCCGCCTGACGGGCTCGGGCCTGGCCAGTGGCCATGCGGGTGACAGGGACCCAGGCCCGGCCCCTCCTGTCCACCTGCTCTCCACCCCAGGCTCCCAGCTGGTCTCCGGGGGGGGGGGGGGGCGGGCCCAGGGGTCTGGCCACAGGAAGAGAGCAAGGCCCAGGCTGGGGGGGAGGCCTGTCGCCCGGAGCCACCTCCCTGCAGGTCTCCACGGGGAGCCCTCCCCAGCGGGGGGCCGTGGCGTCCCATTTCTCTCTTTTTTTCTGTTTTGTCCTCTGGCTCCCCACAGCCAGGAGCCGGGCCATCGGAACTGGAGAGGGAGCGGGAGGGCGGCCGGCGGGACGGAGCGTGCCCGCCTCGCCGGGAAACACCCTCCATCCTGGGGCGCCGCGGCTGCAAGCGCTCGCCCAGGCCGGGCCCGGCCACGGACCGGGGAGTCTGCGGAGGAAGTTTTGTAAAGAAAAAAACACACAGAAACAAACATTTTTCAATGTCGCAAAATCAAACAAAAAGAAAGAAAAAAAGAAGACGCCCACAGTGCGAAGTCTAGCCTTTTGTAACCTTCATATTGCACATAGGACTATAAGCCATCGCTAGCTCATTTTGAATTTTAATGTGTAATTTCTGTTTTATTTTCTTTCTGTGGGGAAAACAATGCTTGATCGATCCACCAATGCTCTTTTTAATGTTTTATAACTATGTATGTGTATATATATAAATATAAAATAATATGTATGCACATATGTGTGTATATATCTATATGTATATACATATATAGATATATAGAGATATATAGAGAGGTTTTGAGACAAAAAAAAAATGCAGAACGTCAGAACCGAACTGAACAGCGTGTGCTCTGATTACTTGAATCTGGTCTCCTCGGCACCTGGTTATTAAGAACTGAATATTTTTCCACTTGAATTTAGTGCTATTAGAAATTTAATATATGTGTTTTATTTATTTGATTTTTTTTTTTTGCATGACTGATGCAAGGTTTGACATTTTCACTCAATAAAAACTGGAAAAAAAATCTATCAGGTTATCTTTTATTTTTAAAATCAGCCCCGAGCAGCTGGCGGTGACCCAGCCGTGCAGGACGGCACGCCCGCTGAGCTGCGTGTGCCCGGCAGAGGAGGGGGCGCCCACGGAGAGAAGGGGGAGGGCCAGTTTCGCCCCTGGGATGAGGCCAAGTTCCCGGGGGGCTGGGGGAGATGGCGGGAGCGGGCAGGGGGGAGGGCGAGGGGGTTGGGGTTGGCCCGTCTGAAGGACGGCCTCCTCCCTCAGCCCCGCCTGCAGCCCCACGAGACGGGAGCCACCTTCGGGCAGAGGCCATCAGGCTTCAGGCAAAGACCCCACGGGCTCCATGAGCTCTCCGGGCCCCCCACCCCGGGCAGGCCCCTCCTCCGCCGGCCAGGGCTACTGGGCAGGCGCTTGGCAGGGTCATCCCTCTGCCTCCTCCCTCCTTCCTGCAGGGACCTGCCCGGGCCGGGCACGGCGTGTACCCGGATCCGATCCGGATGCTGGCTCGGCTCCGCCTGCAGCTCGTGGGGGCAGAGCTGGAGGGGCCGGTTCCCGGGTCTGTGGCCCCCGGGGCACCCTGGCTGGGGCTCCCCCAGAAGCCGGGTAGTGGGAACACCCTCCTGGGGCCTTGCCCAGAGCGCAGGCCTCTGTTCCCTGACCCTGACACTCCCGAACGGTGACCCCCTTCTCCTGAAACCCCATCCTCTGCCTGAGCCCACCTCCTTCCGGGGCCAGACCTCGGGCCCCCACTGCCCTCTCCACTCCGAGGACGGCTCGCTGCGCGTCACTCCTGCGAGGACCACGCAGCCCAGAGGACAGGGCTGGCAGGTCCCCCGCCGTCCTGCCCGGCCGGGCGCCTCGGGCCAGGGCTGCCTCCCCCGTGCCCCCGGTGCCCTGTGTGCCCGGCACCCAGCACCTCGCTCAGGATCGCCCCACAGACGCTCCCCCCCGCCCCCAGCTCCCGGCCCCTCCCTTTCCTGCCTCCGGAACGCAGCCCACGGGCTATTTACACAAATATGTTTGGAACAGACGCGAAAACAGACTTTTTTTCCGTCTTATTAAAATGTTCAAGTTGGAACTCGCCTATTGTTTGTGGATATCTTGATTCTGTTAAATAAAACGGTGACTAATTTATGGGATAAAACACAAGTTCAACAAATTAAAGCCATTATGGGAGCTTCGTGGCCCTCCCGCGGCCCGGGGCGAGCGCGGCGCCAGCCCGGCCTCCGCTGCGGGCGGGCGGGGCGGCCGCAGGCTCCCTCTGGGCGCTGCCACGGGGGGGCAGTGGGTGGGGCCCACCAAAGCTTGGGGGGAGCAGCTCCCGGGGGTTCCCACGTGAGCTGCTCTCAGGGGAGATGCCCCAAACTGCCCCCTCCATAGTCGCCCAGGTCTTCTGGGCCCCGGTGATCTCAGGAGACGCCCCCCGGCGGACCCCCCAAACGAGACTCAGTGCCAAGCCCAGGGAAGGGACACTGGGCCCCAGGCACCCCTCAGGGGACAAGGCCTGCCACTGTGCTGACCCCCAGACACTGCCCCAGACCAGAGGTGCCCTCCACACCCGCCAGGAGCCGGTGCCCAGAGCCTGGGCCCGCCCCCGGGAGGGAGGGGCCGCGGCAGGGAGGGCGCCCCCCCTGGGCGTGCGGAGTGGGTGCAGGAGTGGGCGCAGGCCCTGGACACGCCCTGCGGCTCTTGGGCCTCGGCGGGAACGCGGGAACGCGGTCTCCTCTGGGACTTAAGGAGCGGTGTGGTGTGATGCTCCACACCCACATCGGCAAGCGCAAGCCTTCCGCAGCCTCTTGGGAAGAGCCAGACCCGGCTGCACCGGCTCCAGGCGCGCCATGCCTGCCCGCCCCCCCCAAGCCTGGCAGCGCTTGTGTCCTCACCGCCATCACCCCGGAGCCTGCCGGGCCCCCCAGACAGGGCAGCCCCCCCGTCCCCGGCTGTGGGGCCGCCGGCTCGCCCGGCCAGCCCAGGCCGAGGCAGCCTGTCCGCCACCTTCACGCCAGGTGTCCCTGGCCCCACCTGTAGCCTTGGCCGAAAGCCAGGGGGCGG
>CM050508.1:207465869-207495869 GCA_027563665.1 Antrozous pallidus
GCCGGAGCCGGGGGAGGAAGAGCGAGGCTGGCTCCTGGGAGCACATGCATCCATTTAAGGAAGGAAGCTCCTCATGCTCACCGCAGGTCTATATACAGCAGCGAGTCTCTCCTCCGGAGCAGCGTCGCCCTCGACAGCCGGCCGAGGATGAACCCCTCCAGGCTCCGGACTCGGCCCCCCAGGGACCCCCAGCCCCTACGGGTCCTCCCCGGGGCTCACCTGGCCCAGCCTCAGCCGAGACCCCCCAGGCACTGGGCACGGGGAGCAGAGAGGAGCTGCAGGCAGGAATTAAATAGTGGCAACTCATTTATTACAATTATGTACAGTCGCATCTCATATTCTCAACCTATACCTGATCGCACAAAGAAACGTGTTTCTGGACCGAAGGACAGACAGACAGGAGGGCCCCGACGCCTGGCTCCTACGAGAGTGGCCGCCACACCTCGCCAGGAAGCAGGGACAGCCAGAGTGCGGTGTGGCCTCGCTGGTTTGGGAGGACAGGGCCCGGTGGGGCTGGGACCGGCGGCCTGGAAGGCCCCGGCCAGAGGAAAGGAGCCCCGGGACAGAGCCCCGGCCCCCCAGCAGGAAGCGAGGGGAGGAGCCAGGGCGGGGAGGGGGCGACAGCAGACAACGGGTCACGCCGCTGCCCCCGAGGGCCAGCAGTCAGGTCGGAACTATCTCTGGTCATGCACGGTGTTGGGTCAGCTAAGATGCTCAGCAGACACAGCCGGACAAGCCCAGGGCCCAGGAGACCGGGTGGGCCCTCGGCCCGGCAGGAGGACAAGGTCATGGCCGCCTGTGGGCCGGGCTGAGGAAGCGCAGGCGAGGCTGGTGGACAGGTGCGGCCTGGCCGGCCCGGCGCGCACCGGGGCAGTGTGCGGCCTCATGCTGCCCGGGCCGTGCCCCCACCTGGCTCACAGCGCCTCCCCGGCCCCCGGAGGGGCCAGGCCCGGCCCCGGGTGAGGCCGCCGTGGCCTAGTCCCGCTCGCTCTCGTTGCTGGCGCCCTCCGGCCGCCGCTCCGCCTGCTCGTTGATCTGCCCGTCCCCGCCCCGGCGGTCCTCCCTCTGCACCTCCAGGCAGTCCTCCTCGTCCACGTGGCCCACGTCCTCATCCTCCTCGTCCTCCTCGTCCTCCCGCTTCTCCTCCTCGCCCTGCACCTCCATCCTCACCTGGCCCTTGACGTCCACCACCCCCTGGCCCTCGTCCGGGGCGCCCAGCAGGTGGTAGGCGGCCGTGGAGCCCTCGGGGCTGTGGCCCTCCTTCACAGGCGAGGACGACGCGGACTCGTTGCTGACGGGCGAGATGTCGCTGCTGCTGTGGTGGTTGGCGGCGGCCGGGCTGGAGGGCGACGTGGACTTGACCGGGATCTGCCAGGAGGGGATCTTCGGGGCCGACGGCGAGGGTGGGAACTGCCTCCTGGAGGTAGAGGGGGGAGAGGGCGGTGTCACGACCGCATCCTGGGGCTCCCCCTGCAGCAGAGCATGCCCTCCCCCCGATGCCTAGGCGCGGCCACAGTGCCACCAAGAGGGGACAGAAACGAGCCAGTCAGCCACCGCCCTCCGCCCACTCCCTCCGCTCGGACCCACGGCCTCTGGAGGCTGGAGCAGCTCAGACAGAAGTCAGAGACGCCTGGGCTGCCCACAGAGTGCCCTGCCCACTGGGGGGCCTCCTGGGCCCTCCTCACAGCTGGCAGCCCCCCCGCCGCCCACCCCCGGGGGCCTGCCAAGCCCTGGAGCCTGTTCGCTCCAGCCTCAGGAGAGGGAGGTGAGGGGGGGTCCCCAAACACCTGGGCCTCGACTCCAACGTGTCTACGGCTCTGCATGGGAGGGGGGTGCACTACTCCGGGTCCCACACATCAGGATCAGGAGGCCCTGAGGCGCTTTCTTAGAAAACCTCTGAGCTCAGCAGTGGACGGGGAATCGCTCCCTCCCCGTCCCCCGCGCTGGGCGCCACGCCAGCAGCCAGCCCAGACCACAGCCAAGTCTGGGAGGGGCCTGGGAGGTCAGGTCCTCTGGGCAGCGGCTTGGGAATCGGGCTCTAGCCGCCCAGCGCCCAGCGCCCAGCGCCCAGCTCGGGCAGGCTGCCCCCCCCCCCCCGCCCCCCCGTGCCCCGGGGAGAGGCCCGCCATGGCCAGGGCGGTCGTGAGCGCCACGGACGCGAAGGAGAAATGCCATTTGCAGCTTTCGGGGCTCCATCAGCCAACACCTGCTCTGTCCGGCCCTGAGGGCTGCTGTCTCCCCGGTTCGGAAACGCAGAGGTTTCCCTAATGACAACCCCCAAGCTCAGCCAGTCACCCTCCCTCAAGGCCAAGTTCTTTTCTTCAGAGAAGGCCTGGAAGGAGGCGGCTGGGGGAGCTGGGTCCTCCGGTTGGGGCCCCGTCCTTGGCTCTGAGTTCAGGGCCAGCTTGTGCCTCCGTACTGCCCCACCGGGCCCCACTGCACCCCGAGCCTGCAGAGGGACGTGAGCCCGCAGGTCCGGCGGCCGGCCAGCCTGTGTCCCAGGGCGCAGCCGCTCAGTGTGACCCAGACGGCCCTGCCTGGCCGAAGCGGCTCAGTGGCGAACACCGACCACGCACCGAGGTCCCTGGCTCCCGTCAGGGCCCGGGCCCCGCTGCGCCTCGCTCCCCGCAGGGGACACGCAGGAGGAAGCTGATGCTCTCTCTCCCCGCCCCTCCTCTAAAATCCATAAAACCTCGTGGGGGAAAGCAGAGAGCCCTGCCCAGCTGGTGAGCGCTGCTGTGCGGAACAGTGACCGGCCAGTCCGCCAGGACACACACCTGGGTGCAGGTTCGAGCCCCAGGCGGGCCATGGACCGAAAGCAACTCGAGGATGTCTCTCCCTCACATCCCTGCTTCCCGCCCCCCTCTCTCTACGCGTGGCCTCTGGGGGGCTCAGCAGGTGCCGTCACTGCGGAGGGACGGCAGAGGGAGACCACAGCTGGGGTGGGAGGCAGGCGTGTGTCTGCTCTGCCTGGAACTGTAGGCCCCTTCCAACAAGGATCCGACCGCTGTAGGACCGTCCTTCCAACTAGGACTGACCTGCTGTGGGGCCGTCCTTCCAACGAGGACCGACCTGCTGTGGGGCCGTCCTTCCAACTAGGACTGATCTGCTGTGGGACCGTCCTTCCAACTAGGACTGACCTGCTGTGGGGCCGTCCTTCCAACGAGGACTGATCTGCTGTGGGGCCGTCCTTCCAACTAGGACTGATCTGCTGTGGGACCGTCCTTCCAACTAGGACTGACCTGCTGTGGGACCGTCCTTCCAACAAGGACCGACCTGCTGTGGGACCGTCCTTCCAACTAGGACTGACCTGCTGTGGGGCCGTCCTTCCAACTAGGACTGATCTGCTGTGGGACCGTCCTTCCAACTAGGACTGACCTGCTGTGGGACCGTCCTTCCAACTAGGACTGACCTGCTGTGGGGCCGTCCTTCCAACTAGGACTGATCTGCTGTGGGACCGTCCTTCCAACTAGGACTGACCTGCTGTGGGGCCGTCCTTCCAACTAGGACTGATCTGCTGTAGGACCGTCCTTCCAACTAGGACTGACCTGCTGTGGGACCGTCCTTCCAACTAGGATTGACCTGCTGTGGGGCCGTCCTTCCAACTAGGACTGACCTGCTGTGGGACTGTCCTTCCAACTAAGACTGACCTGCTGTGGGGCCGTCCTTCCAACTAGGATTGACCTGCTGTGGGGACCGTCGTCCCAACTAGGATCCGACCGCTGTGGGGACCTCTCCGGACCAGCTGGACTCGGGGAGAGGAGGTGGCCTGTCCAAGGGATGGACACTCTCCTCTGTCCAAGACCCTGCTTTCCCGAACCACATCTGACAGGGCTGAGGAAACGAAGTTCAAAACTGTGGGCACTGCGGGCTGACCAGAGGGTGGAGAGGCCGACTGGGGACGGAGAGGTGAGGCTCCAAAGATCCCAACTCACTGCCAGAACCACACACTCAGGGCCCCGGGGCACGCACCCCCTCCCAGCAGTAGTCCAGGGGCGCCCCTCCCCAGGCCCAAGCTGAGCGCAGAGCACCAGCCCCGCCTCCTCGCTCCTACCGATTCAGAAGAAGCCCTTTCAAGGAGTTAATTTCCGACTTGAGCTCATTGATGTTCTGGGACTCCAGGATCCAGTTGGTGGAGGTGGTGGCCTGAAGGTCAAACACAGGGGACAAGGATCAGAGAGGCGCCCTGCACCCTCTCTCCTCCCGTGGAGCTGGGTGCCGGGCGGTGGGAGGCTGAGCCTGGGGGACCCCGGGAACAACCAAGGCAGCAGCCTCGGAAGGTTCTGCTGCTGTCCGTTCCGGTCTCTGCCTGCCTGGGGTCTGTTTAATGACAACACTGAGGAACCATGACGTGTATTTGGGGGTAGAAATGGTTACGTAACATAGAACGACACAGTGACAGGACAGCCTGTGTCATGTAGGGACACAAACCGAAATCTGTGCTGAGATCTGAGAAGCTGTCTGGGGTGGGGGTGCGGGCAGAGCTGAGGCAGGACCGGCTGAAGAGGCAGCTGTGCTTGGGGGGGGCGGGGCTCAGGGTCGCTGTACGGTGCCTCCACTATGTGTCTGAAATGTTCCGTTCAAACAAAACCCATAACATAAGGACCCACCTCTACGCCCACGCCGCCCCCCACCTAAGTCCCCCTCCCTGCAGACAAGCACACCTCACACAGAAGAACGAGGGCTGAGACAGGCCGCCACCTGCCTCCCCCAGGCACCAGGGACTGGCACCCCGGGGCCGTCTCGGGGTGTCGGGGCAGCGAGCGATCGCACTGGGCACCTGTCCTGCACGCCAGCCCAGCAGACAGGCGCCCCCAGGGTGCACATCCCGCGCTGCCCGGAGCCCGGCGGCCGCACCCCGCTGTCGGCACAACCAGGCCGCCCGTCCGCAGCCGCTGTCTGGGGGCGACTAAAGGCTGAGCAGAGACAGAAGCTGTCCTAGGACTGCGTGTCACCCCCTTCCCGGAGGAGGGCCCAGGGAGGACCCAGCCACGATGACCGCTGGCAAACACCGCCCTTCCCCGCACCTGTCCCCCGGATGCCGTCTCCACACAAACTTCGGAGCCCGCCTTCCGGCAAAGCCGGCTGGGACGGACGGAGAGGAGGGAACCGCGGCCCCCCAAAGGCGCTGCCTGTGGAGTGTTTATGGGCCCGGTTCAGGTGTGGCGGCCTCGGGTGTGTGGCATCACGGGGCCAGGGGCCACCCAAGGGGCTGCAAGTGCACAGACGAACCGTGCGAGGCCCCCTGGTCCTGACAATACCCCCTGGCCTGACAGAACGCCCCGCTGAGGTCAGGAGGACGGCGGGGAGGCGGGCGGGAGGGTGCGGGGGGGGGGGGAACACTCGGCCCCAGCCCGGCAGAGGGAAGGGCCTGGCCTCTGAAGTGGGGTGGGGCTCGCCGCCAGCACCCCTCTGCAGGGAGAAGGTGCAGAGGGCGCAGAGGGCGCAGGGCTGGGGCGGAAAAGCCGGGCGTCCGAGAGCCAGCGCAGGCGAACGCCCCTCCCCGCACACGCTCCCTGGGGCCCCTCCAGACCACCAGACAGCACAGGCCCGGAGCCACTGTTCTGGCTTCTCCGCAGCCTTGAAACCATAGCAGCCCATTAACAAGGGAGCAATTTCCACTCACCGGCCTGCAAAGGACTCAGATTTCCAAACGCATGTGGTGCCAGATGCTGGGATTTAGAAATAAAACCTGACATCTGGGGCTTTTTAGCCAGTCTCTTTAAAAACAGTTGTAGAAAAGTCCCAGCCTTCGGCTTTCTGCTGGCTTTTTTAATTACTTAACGCTCTTCTTTTTAATTTTTTACAGCGCTGCAGTCGGGCCGGGAAGCCGGACATAAAAACTTCTGTTACAGCTGAGAAAACACAGCTCCGAGTCCTGGCTTTATGGGGCAAGCGGTCTTCACACATATGGTTTAGGTACCAAACCAGGGAGCCCCGCTTCCGTCCGGGAGAGGATGGACGAGAGGGCCGGGGGCGCGTGGGGGGCCACCAGAGGAACAAGCACAGAACACTCAGGCGGCTCTCAGCCCGAGTACCGTCCTGGCCCCCCCCCCCTCTTAAAAGGCAACATGTGGTCTTCATCTCAACGGCTCAGGTCTGAAACCGTTTCCCAATTTCCGGAATGGCTTCTGGCCACGGGCGGGCCACGGCTCCCAGAGATGACAGGCGATCGCGGGGCCGGGTCGTAACCGGCTTCTGGGTGCTTTCCGGGCCACCCGCCCCGGCGCACACGGCGCCACCTGAGGAGGAAGCACAGGCAGCCCCTCTCTGTGGGGGGACCTGAGGAGGGGAGTCTCGGGGACCCTCTTCACCAGAGGCACCCAGATGCCACAGGAAACGGAAAGATGCCCATTTTGCTGGGCTTTGAAAATGCAGACTGAGTGCTGGCTTGCTCCTGGCGCACTGACTGGGGTGGGCCCCCTGGAGAGCCCCTCAGAGCGGGATCCTCACAGGCCCCGGGGGCTGGGGGGGGGGGGCAGCCAGAAAGCAGTCCCTGGCCACGGTCTCCCGGCCCCGCTGATCCAGGACGATGCCTCGGGGATGACCTTGTCACATGCACAGACCCCAGGCCAGAAGCCTGCCCCCCTGTTCTAAGCATGCCAGTGAAGGAGGCGCTCCGTTTCACAGACGAGGAAGCTAAGAGCCAGGGAGGTTAAGGAACTCGCCTGTGGGGGCACAGCCAGCATGTGACAGGGAGGACTGGAACCCAGGCGGTCTGGCCCGAGGGCGATATTACTAAGACAGCTTCGGGTTTCGGAGTGAGACGTGGAGACTGCCCCAGCCGTTCCAGCTGGCGCTACACCCCTTCGGGGCTGCCTCACCCGAGACCTGAGCGTCACCGCAGAGTTCAGCCAGTGCGCCTTGGCAACTGTGACCTGTGACCTAACATGCAAGTGGAGACTGTTGTGTGTCTACACCATCGGCCCACAGGTGGGCCCCGGGCAGAGAGCTCTCCTCCTCCTTCCCAGGGAGGTGCCAGGGCGACAGGAAGGACAGCCGCCATCGCGGGACGCCTCGTCCCCTACACGGGCAGTTTGGGCCGCCGTGCAGTCAGGGTGAGAAAAAACCAAGTCGGACCCACAGGATGCGGGAGCCGGCAGACAGGACGGGAGTGAAGAGCAGGTCAGGGCACACCGGGGGGACAGGGTCGGGGACCAGTACCTTGGCGGTGGCCAGTTCGTGGGCGAGCTCCTGGACCTTCTGCTGCTGCTGAATGAGCAGCTCCTGGACAGAGGCTAAGGTCCCCTGCAGCTGGGTCACTGGGAGACAAGAGCAGTGGCATCTGTTAAAGGGCACACACAGATTCTCCCCCTCAGCACGCTCACACCCCTAACGCTGCAGCCTCTAATGATCTGCAGACACCCAGCCGGGCATGGCCCTGCACTCCGGCCGATCCCCCTGCACTGCGTCTACCTGCAGTCTCTCCCCTTCACCTGCCCCGTGTCGGTGTCCGGTCAACTCACATCCACCCACCCTCTCCCCTCTGATCACACCTGCACTCTCTCCCCTTCACCTGCCCCGTGTTGGTGTCCGGTCAACTCACATCCACCCACCCTCTCCCCTCTGATGACACCTGCACTCTCTCCCCTTCACCTGCCCCGTGTTGGTGTCCGGTCAACTCACATCCACCCCCCCTCTCCCCTCTGATCACACCTGCACTCTCTCCCCTTCACCTGCCCCGTGTCGGTGTCCGGTCAACTCACATCCACCCACCCTCTCCCCTCTGATGACACCTGCACTCTCTCCCCTTCACCTGCCCCGTGTTGGTGTCCGGTCAACTCACATCCACCCACCCTCTCCCCTCTGATCACACCTGCACTCTCTCCCCTTCACCTGCCCCGTGTCGGTGTCCGGTCAACTCACATCCACCCACCCTCTCCCCTCTGATCACACCTGCACTCTCTCCCCTTCACCTGCTCCGTGTCGGTGTCCGGTCAACTCACATCCACCCACCCTCTCCCCTCTGATGACACCTGCACTCTCTCCCCTTCACCTGCCCCGTGTCGGTGTCCGGTCAACTCACATCCACCCACCCTCTCCCCTCTGATCACACCTGCTGCGGACCTGCCGGCTCTCGGCTCGGTGACGTGCACACCCAGCCTCAGCGTGTCCGTGCGGCCCCTCTGCAGCCGCCAGTCCCAGAGGCGGGCTTCAGGCCCCACACCCTCCAGGATGGTTGGAAACTGCCAATCCCCGTGCCCTGCTGCTCCTTCGCCCTCCCCGCCCCTCCCGGAGGTGCGGGGCCCGGGTTTCGGAGGCCCGCCCGGGACAGCGGCTCTCTCGCCGCCTGAATTTTTAGATGCCGAGCCTCCGCCTGGTAAACAAGTTTGTCAAGGAGAAAAGCCACCTCTGGCATGTGCGACAGGTCCCAGCTAATCTGGACCAGCACCGGGGCCCCCGGTGTCGATGACAGAGGAGGTGGCTGGGGTCCCGGGAGCCGCAGTAATTACAGCCTCTCTTGACCCCGCGTCGGATTCTTAGAGGGAAGGGGGAAAATCGCTGAAAACCCCCCTGAAAACCTCATAGAAGCAGAAATTAAAAATGAACTTTACAGCCCTTAGAAAGGCTGTCATTTTATTCCCCTTATTAATATTCTGAGGTTGGGAGCCTTTCCGTAAAAACATAATTAATTGAGGCCGCGCCGACAGTAAACAAGCAATTTCAAATTAAACCGAAATGACGGCGGCTTCATTTGCAAATGTGAACAGATTCTCAGAGCAGATAAATGAAGTCACCACATAAAGTGGAGACGGAGGGGAGCGGGAGGGGCGGGGAAGGGGCTGTTCGGGGAGCTCTGAGGGGTGACTTGATGGAGTCATTAATCTTTACCTGTCTGTGCCACGCTGCCACTCAGCTCCGACAGGCTCGCCTCCATCCTCTCCAGTTGCTTCCTGTCCTCCCGGCCGCCCATGATGAGGGGGAGCAGGTATTTCTACAAGAGGCGGGGTGGGCAGGAGGGGTGCGCATCTGGGTCACTGTCCACCGACCTCTCACTCTGCAGACCAGCCTGCCTGCCGCATGCCGGGTGCGGAACCGCTCGGCAAACCCATCAGCGAACCAGGGATCCGGAGGCTACAAGGCGGATCCCGGCCAGGACAAAAGCCTGTCTGGACAAGGCCACGGCCGGGGACCAGGGACGAGTAGACCAACCTGATTTACTCTTATGAAAACGCTTTTTTGGTTCTTTCATTTAGTTTCATTTCTTTTCTTTTAATATATTTTATTGATTTTTCTACAGAAAGGATGGGTGAGGGATAGAAAGTCAGAAACATCGATGAGAGAGAAACATCGACCAGCTGCCTCCTGCACACCCCCTGCTGGGGATGTGCCCGCAACCAAGGTACATGCTCTTGACCAGAATCGAACCTGGGACCCTTCAGTCCGCAGGCTGCTGCTCTGTCCACTGAGCCAAACTGGTTTCGGCTCATTTAGTTTCTTAATGGTGTTATATAAACTCTCTCTCTAACAAAAATAGGGCCAAACCGGTTTGGCTCAGTGGATAGAGCGCCGGCCTGCGGACTGAAGGGTCCCGGGTTCAATTCCGGTCAAGGGCATGTACCTTGGTTGCGGGCACATCCCCAGAGAGGGTGTGCAGGAGGCAGCTGGTGGATGTTTCTCTCTCATCGATGTTTCTAACTCTCCATCCCTCTCCCTCTCTGTAAAAAATCAATAAAATACATATTTTTAGAAATATATAAAGTGTACTGTAAAAGTTGTAAGATAAAAATATACCATGTGACCTCCAGGAGGAGTGGGGGAGAAACTTCACCCTTTTCTGACCCTCTGACAGGCTGAACCGTGTGAGTGAGTTGCCCATTCAGAAACGAAGGAGAAAAAGGAAGGAAGAAGCAGTTACTTGAGAAACTAGATGAGAACCCCCACCCCCCAGCAGGGGCCGGGCCCTTGGCTCCTTTTCCGGAAGTCCCACTGCCATCGAGGAGGGGTCCCCGGGTCTTTCTCTAAACTGAGCCTGGGATCCTCAGAACACACTTCCTTCAGCGCCGAGCCAGAGCCATCAGATCCCAACACCCCCCGAACTGCGACCAGGGGCAGAAGGGAGAGGAAGGGCAAAAACTGAAGACAGTGACCCCGGGAGAAAGGGCAAGCAGGCAGGCGCCCCGAACGGGCAAAACAGACCGGGGAGGACGAGGTGGTGGACGCTCAGGAAGAAAGCAGGTGGGCAGCGGGCTGCCTGGGAGAGTGAGAAAGGACAGGCGCCCTGGAGTCCAGGAGCTCGGCCCCGGCGCCCTCCCGGTGCAGAGCCGAGGCCGCCGCCCCCCTCGGCAGCCCGGTCAGCCGCTGGTGGTGCGGGCTGGCGGGTGTGGGAGCTGGCCAGCGGGACCAAGAACGTTGGTTCTCGCTCCACCTGGGCCCCCGATTGGACAACAGACAGCAACTCGCCACTGAGGGTGACTGGGCAGCTCCGAGCGGAGCGGTCCCTCAGCTCGGAAAGTGCTTTCAGCCGCGGGGTGACCGCCTGCCACCGAGCCAAACCCCCCCCCCCCCCCCCCCCCGTGCAGCCGCAGCCCCAGGCTGAAGACTTCCTAACACAAAGCCAAGTTCTCATCCGTGTAACGAACGGCAGGTTCCATTTCTGAGATCAGACATGCCAGGGAAGGCACACACAGCTGCCCCAGCCTAAACCTTCCGGCACTGATAATCGGCTCCTGTTCAGTTTAAAGAAACTGTTAGGGGTGTTCTGGGATTCTCCTGTCACCACCGGGACCGATTTCCCCACGTCTCGTTCCTTTTTTCCGCAGAGAACAGACCCTCTGCCCGGGGCCCGGCCCCAGTGGGCGCTGAGGCAGCCTGACGTCCAGGGCGGTGTCTGCCGGGGCGGCTGCGCGCAGTGATGGGAAAGCAGCTTCCCGCGGGGTGGGGGGGGGGGGGGGGGGGTCAAGTAAGTGGGGGGGTGGCGGTGTTTGTCGCACAACTATCCCAGGACCCAGAACAGTTTGCTCCCAAGTTTCTGACCCGGAAATTTCTAACTCCAAGAACAGATGCTATGCCAAAAAAAAAAAAGTATTCCGCTACAACTCTGTCATTAGCTACTCAGTCGAAAAGTAAGAACCAGACCGCAATGCTGACGCATGGCGCGCATGCTAAAAGCCACATGGCAGGGGAGCAGGTGGCCTTGAAAGGAAGGTCCTTCGCTCCAGGACCAGGAGGGAGCAAGTCCTTCACCACGGTTAACCCTGTCTCTGGCCACCCGGCTCCGCACCTTCTAGAAGACTCTGTGCTTCCCACCAGTTAGTGCCCGGCGCCTGCTAGCAAGGCGGGAGTGCTCACCCCCTCCGGCAGCTCAGCTTTGGCGACGCCCTCTGCACCCTGAGGCTGATTCTGGCGCCCGAGAAACCCTAGATCTCCACGGACACCAGCACAGTCTACAGGAGACAGAGGCGGAGCCCATATGATATGCGGGGTGCCCAAAGCTGGGTTTAAACAGCAAGGTGGGGGGAACGGCATGGAAAGCCGTCCCGGGCGCCGGCCCCGGCGCTCCCCAGAGCAGACCCCGGAGCTTCACAACTGCCTCAGGAGAGAGGCTCCACGTCCCCACTTTACAGATGACACCACTGAGCCCAAGGTCACGCGGCTGCCACCGGGCAGAGCCGGGCTGCAGCACAGGCTGCCCAGCTCTCCCCCGCCCGTCACCGCCTCGCAAATGGAGGGAGGGCGGCTTCGCACACGCGGGCACTGTGGTGAGCACGGCCGCCCTGGGGGAGACGCCAAGGCCGGGGGATGAGGTGGGTCCTGCCGAGCACACCGTGCGGGTGGAGCAGGACGCAGACTGGAACCTCAGAGAGCGTGTTGGCGGGGACACGCTGCCTCGTCCGCGGCCCTGCTCCTGCCACGGCACGCCGCGCTGAGGGCAGCTACGCAGGGGGAGCTGGGCAGAGGGCAGACGGGCTGAAGGCCAACAGGCGTGGAAGAGAGGACCTACCTTGTACAGCTGGTGGAAGCCGAATGCGATGCCCGCCATGATGACAGCCAAGGCGCTGTAATCTCTCCATCGGGAGCCCACGGGGCCTGCGGGTGGGAGAGAAGGCATGTCAGGAGAAGGGGTACATGCGTCCTCCCCGGGCCCGGGGCCAGCAAAGTGCTCAGTGTCCTCATCCCAAAGGACCGGCAGCGCCCCTGGGGGACACAGTGTGGCATTAGGGACACGGCCGGCTGCGTCTCCCTCCTCTTCCCAGGCCCTCAGGACCACCTGTGTCGGGGTGCACCTGCCTCGTGGTGCCTGCAGAGAGCTGGCCCGGGGGGTGGGGGGGTGTCAGGTGCAGAGGCAAGCTGAAGGCCGGGGCATGGTGTCCACTCGCAAGCAGGAAGGACCCCGCAAGGCTGCCACTAACACACTCAGAGGTGCACAAACGCATGTCCACCCGCCCCGCTACAGACAGGGCTCAGCTAGGAGCACATGGGGGGGGGGGAGGGGAGGGGGGAGAGGCGGGTGGACTGTGTGCTGACAGTGCGGAGGCCTGGGCCGCAGAGTGGTGACCAGGTCTGCCCAGTCCTGCCCTGCTCTCCCACCGATCCAGCGAAGGGGAACGCCTACAGATGACGGAACACGCTCCCCCCAGAGGTCGGTGGCCGGACAGGGAGAGGGGAGAGTGGGGAAGGCAGGCAGGGGTCGGGGTCCTCGCGGGTTCTGGAAGAGGCCTATGCTGAGACCTCTGGGTCCCGAGGGAAAACGAGGTCCAGTAGCCGCCCTATGATCAAAGGACAAAAGGTGGCCAGTGCGGACGGGAGCATCCAGGCCTGACCCCGGGGATGGGGGGTGGGGGTATCCTGGCAGAGAGAGCCCGAGAACAGAGGGACCAGGAAGCCTGGGAGCAGCAGAGGGCGGCTGGTGGGGGGCGAGTGGGAAAGGATGTGGGCACACGGGGAGAAGGGGCTGCTGACATGCAGCCGTCTGGGTCTGGGGGGTCCAAGCGCAAAGACGCCCGGGGGCGAGGGAGATGCTCCCTCCTCCGAGTCCCTCTTTGCCCCCCACACCCTGTCCCCCTCTGCCCGTCCGGCCTATGCACGCAGTGTGGCCCCGCCCCGGAGCCTCCTGCACAAACTATAACCAACAGGCAGCCCCCGCAGCTGGACGTCCCTCCCTGGGTTTACAGGTTTCGAACAGGCAGCACCGCACATGGTCTGAGCGTGAGGCAGCGGTCAGTCTACTCCACAGCCCCCCCAATGGCCGCTGCTGAGCAGGCCCTGTTTATCCGGCCGCAGAATTTTATGCACATATAAGGCAACACAGAAACGTTTTATTTTCCTTCTCTCTTTCCCCTATTTCTCTTTTTAAAAAAAAATAAATATTTTATTGATTTTTTACAGAGAGGAAGGGAGAGGGAGAGTTAGAAACATCTATGAGAGAGAAAGGAAACATCAATCAGCTGCCCCCTGCACACCCCCCACTGGGATGTGCCCGCAACCAAGGTACATGCCCTTGACCGGAATCGAACCCGGGACTCCTCAGTCTGCAGGCCAATGCTCTGTCCACTGAGCCAAACAGGTTTCGGCCCCCGATTTCTCATCCTTCTTTCTTTTCTATGGCCGCTCCATATCCCGTTTAAGCAGTTCTCGTCCAATGGACGCTTGGGCGAGTCCAGTCCTTCGCTACTTCCCTCGATGCTGCCTGCCACCAGCAACCTGTCCACACCTCACACGCATGCGTGCACAGGCCACCTGTAGCGTGGCCATCGGGAGGCTGGGGCAGACGTACACGCACCTGCCACTCTGAGGGACACCCAGCCCATCCCTCGGCAGCGGGCTCAGCACACCCGAGATTTCGGCCAGTCGAGGGGCCCACACGATCCTGCTGGGACTGAGACGTCCCAGGCTTTTCTACTCCGTTTCTCTTATTTTATTTTTATTTCGGAGAGGGAGGGAGAGAGAAACATCCGCGATGAGAGAATCGTTGACCAGCTGCCTCCTGCTCGTTCTCCACCAGGGACCAAGCGCCCGTAAGCCAAGCACAAGCCCTGGCCGGAACGAACCAGACCTCCTGGTTCCCAGGTCAACACTCAACCACTGAGCCACACCGGCCGGCTCTACTCCATTTCTTTCTTTTCTCATTAATGTGCTACATGTGTACATATCTTCCCACTGCTCCCCCCACCTCCCATAGTGCTACATGTGTACATATCTTCCCACTGCTCCCCCCACCTCCCATAGTGCTACATGTGTACATATCTCCCCACTGCTCCCCCCACCTCCCATAGTGCTACATGTGTACATATCTTCCCACTGCTCCCCCCACCTCCCATAGTGCTACATGTATACATATCTCCCCACTGCTCCCCCCACCTCCCATAGTGCTACATGTGTACATATCTTCCCACTGCTCCCCCCACCTCCCATACGTGCTACATGTGTACATATCTTCCCACTGCTCCCCCCACCTCCCATACGTGCTACATGTGTACATATCTTCCCACTGCTCCCCCCACCTCCCATAGTGCTACATGTGTACATATCTTCCCACTGCTCCCCCCACCTCCCATAGTGCTACATGTGTACATATCTTCCCACTGCTCCCCCCACCTCCCATAGTGCTACATGTGTACATATCTTCCCACTGCTCCCCCCACCTCCCATAGTGCTACATGTGTACATATCTCCCCACTGCTCCCCCCACCTCCCATAGTGCTACATGTGTACATATCTTCCCACTGCTCCCCCCACCTCCCATAGTGCTACATGTGTACATATCTTCCCACTGCTCCCCCCACCTCCCATACGTGCTACATGTGTACATATCTCCCCACTGCTCCCCCCACCTCCCATAGTGCTACATGTGTACATATCTTCCCACTGCTCCCCCCACCTCCCATAGTGCTACATGTGTACATATCTTCCCACTGCTCCCCCCACCTCCCATACGTGCTACATGTGTACATATCTTCCCACTGCTCCCCCCACCTCCCATAGTGCTACATGTGTACATATCTTCCCACTGCTCCCCCCACCTCCCATACGTGCTACATGTGTACATATCTCCCCACTGCTCCCCCCACCTCCCATAGTGCTACATGTGTACATATCTTCCCACTGCTCCCCCCACCTCCCATAGTGCTACATGTGTACATATCTTCCCACTGCTCCCCCCACCTCCCATACGTGCTACATGTGTACATATCTTCCCACTGCTCCCCCCACCTCCCATACGTGCTACATGTGTACATATCTTCCCACTGCCCCCCCACCTCCCATAGTGCTACATGTGTACATATCTTCCCACTGCTCCCCCCACCTCCCATACGTGCTACATGTGTACATATCTTCCCACTGCTCCCCCCACCTCCCATACGTGCTACATGTGTACATATCTTCCCACTGCTCCCCCCACCTCCCATAGTGCTACATGTGTACATATCTTCCCACTGCTCCCCCCACCTCCCATACGTGCCCTCACCCCCCCCCCGTCTCTTGCGTCCACTGGTTGTGCTTATATGCATGCATACAAGTCCTTTGGTTGATCTCTTATCTACCCCATCTCTCCCTAACCTTCCCGCTGTAATTTGACAGTCTGTTGGATGCTTTATTGCCTCTGTATCTTTTTGTCCATCATTTTATAATGGTCTTTATTACCCATAAATGAGTGAGGTCATGTGGTATTTTTCTCTCATTGACTGGCTTATTTAACGTAGCATAATGCTCTTACGTTCCATATAGGTTGCTGCAAACGGTAAGAATTTCTTCTTTTTGTGGCTGCATAGTATTCCATTGTGTTTATGTACCATAGTTTCTGATCCAGTCATCTGCTGATGGGCACCTAGGCTATTTCCAAATCTTAGCTATTGTAAATTGTGCTGCTATGAACATAGGGGTGCATATATCCTTTCTGATTGATGTTTCTAGTTTCTTAGGATATATTCCTGGGACTGGGATTACTGGGTCAAATGGAAGTTCCACTTTTAGGTTTTTGAGGAAACTCCATACTGTTCTTCAGTGGCTGCATTCCCACCAGCAGTGCCACGAGGGTTCCTTTTTCTCTGCATCCTTGCCAGCAATTTGTTGATTTGCTGATAGCCATTCTGGCAGGTGTGAGTTGGTACCGCAGTGTCGTTTTGATTTGCATCTCTCGGATAATTAGTGACTTTGAGCATGTTTTCATGTGTCTCTTGGCCTTCCTTCTGTCTTCTTTTGAAAAGATTCTATTTAGGTCTGTTGCCCACTTTTTTATCGGATCATTTATCTTCCTTTTATTAAGTTGTATAAGTCGCCTGTAGATGTTGGAGATTAAACCTTTATCCGCGATAACATTTGCACATATGTTCTCCCGTACAGTGGGTTTTCTTGTTGCTTTGCTGATGGTTTCTTTTGCTGTGCAAAAGCGCTCTGTTTTGATGCAGTCCCGTTTGTTTATGTTCTCTTTAGCTTCCATTGCCCTGGGAGCAGTATCGGTGAAGAAGTTCCTTGGCCTCTACCCCATGTCTTTATCAATTCACAGAAACTTGTTACACAGCCGGGAAATGAGTCTCTGCCTATGACAGGAGTTGCAACGATCTTTTTATTTTTTTCTTTGACTGTGCTTACAGTGTTGTGGCAGCAGGTGTTTTCCTATTTCTACCATCCATCCGTCCGCCTTCCCCGGTGCTGGGTCTGACTGCAGAGCCGCGATTCCCGCTCCCCGCCCGGGCTGTGCGGCGGCACTCAGAGCTCACGGCGAAGGAGCCGCCTCGACTCTCACCCACAGTGACATCCCGCCACCAAGAATCGACGGAGAGTCACACCCGCTGGCGAAACTGAGCCGGAGGCCTGCTGTCCCAGCCTGCTGCCCGTGGGTCTCACTCCTGACCTCCTCGGCCCGGACCTCCCACATCGGGGGCAAGTCCGTTCTTAGAAGGAAAAGTGAAGACACCGAGCAACCTTTTCCCTCTCCAGAGAGTTCCCGACACTGTCTGCAGCCAAAGTCCCGAGAAGGCACCTTCAGAGCGGCCCGGCCCGGCCGGTGCAGCTCGTGAGATGGAGCGGCGCTCCGTCAACAAGAGGTGGCGGCGGATTCAGTCCAGGTCGGGCACACACCCTCACGACGAGTCTGAGCCATGCTCAGGGCACCTGTGGGAGGCAGCCGATTGATGTTTCTCTCTCTCTCCCTCTCTCTCTCTCTCTCTCTCTCTCTCTCTCTCTCACACACACACACACACACACACACACACACACACTCATCGATGTTTCTCTCTCTCTTCCTCTGGGAGGTAAAGAGGCCACAGCTCAGGGTCCGAGAACCAGGACCTCTCCTCCCTACAGCTGCTCCCACCCTCCAGACCCTGACCCCCCGCGCAGCGAGCACACCTGTGGCTCCCGGCCAGCTGCGCCCGTCACCCCGCACGGCGCCTCGCTCCTGCCCGGCTCCCGTTGAGAACATTTTATTGCCCGGTTTTCATGATTAATGAAAAGGACGGAATGATCTTTCCTAAAGTTCAGAGAGTCTATAAAGGCAGGAAGCTGAAATGCCACTTTACTCGTTCTGCAGATGGGGCACAGTTCTGTCTGGTGGCAAAACGGAGGCAGAGGCGAGCTGAGTCGGGAGATCACCCCCGTGCCCTGTGTGCCTCCCCAAAGGGCTGCAGAGAAGGCAGCGGCGTGACCCAGCCGGCCCAGCCACCGCTACGACCACCTCAAGTTCCCCCAGGCCACCAGGCCAGCGCTGTCCGCCAGTGGGAGCATCTGGGGGCTAAAGAGCCTCTCAGTTTCCATGCTCCCCGAATGCAGAGGAAACACCTACCGATGACAGAACGAGCTCCCTCCAGAGTGCAGAGGCCGGACAGGGAGAGGGGAGAGTGGGGATGGCAGGCAGGGGTCAGGGTCCTCGCAGGTTCTGGGGGAGGCCTATGCTGGGACCTCAGTGAAACTGAGGGCCATGAACGAGCTGTTTGGAAGCTCTGAACCCCCAGTCTGGGAGCAAGTGCCCCCAAACAACGGGGCAAGGAGCATGAGGTCGGGCCCTGGCTCCCCCACCAACCAGATGACCCCCAAAGACACGCTGCTCCTCCCATGAAGCACAGACAGTTGGGGGTGACAAGGCTCAGCTAGACTTAAAGAACCCAGAGCAACGCCACTTTTCTGTCCCCACGTTCAAACTCTGCAGGGCGCGTCCCCACGAGCAAGACTGGCCGACTGGCACGGCGCTTCGCCAACACACCGCTCCCCGGTGTCCCGGGAAGGACGGCCAGGCAGGCACGGTGGCAGCAACCTCATCCTGCACAACTGGCATTCCGGGGCTGCCCTCTGCCTTGGGCTGCCACCAGGTCGGGGACAAGCTGTCGCAGGAGAGGGGTGTGATGCTCTTTGAAACTCAGCACCTCCCCTAGCATGCCACGGATTCCACCAATTAGCCTGAGACCCGCAGACTCGGAGGTTTTGGGTGAATCCACGGCACGCAGCGGCCAAGTCAGGGGAACGAACTGCCCGTGGCTCCCTAACCCCACTGACACCCACAAAACCAGCACCACCCAATTCCTCCAGCTCGCCTGGCGGGCGAGAATAGGCACCGCCACGTACTAGTAAAAACATGTGTGTGGGGCTGAGAAGCTTGAAACCACAGACAGGGACTCACTGACACCGCAAACCAGTCAGGATCCATCGATTCGGGGCTGAAACTGCCACAGCAGCGTGCCAGCTGACCACCGGGGAGGGCAAGGCGGCGGCAGGAGCCGGCCAGCCCAGCTGGCCCCGCCCCACTCCTGGAGGCTGGAGCCCCGGCTCCTGGCGGCCTCTCAGATCACCCCTCCGCTCTGCTCGCGGGCCAGGCCGCCCTGCACATCCACTGCCGACGCCGGCCCGTCCACAGGGAGGCCCCGCCCTCGCAGCCGCTGCGGCCTGAACGCACGGGAGCGACGGGGACCAGCTGCGTGGCCCTGCGGGCTGAGCCGGGGACGCTGGCGGCGGTCAGAGACGCCCTGACCCGGCGCCGCAGCCGGCAGCTACAGCTCGGCCCTGAGCACAGGCACCCGGGCGGCTGGCGGGCCGGGCACGCATCGGCCACGGCAGTCCCGCCTGAACACCAAGGCCTCTTCACACGAGCACCTGTGAAAGGCGACCTGCCACCTCCCGGGCGCGGGCGCGCTATCGGCAGAGCCATCTGCAGGCAGGAAGGACACTGAGCCCTATCGATATCCTCACTCTCAGATTAACAATATGAACGCCAATTAAACCGAGGAACTCGGAAGAGCCCAGAAATAGGCCCGTGCTTATATGGCCAGCTGGTTTTTTACAGAGAGATCGAGGTTTGCGCGGAGACATCTGGAAATCGATAGAGAGGAAAAGACCTCGGCCCTCACCTTACACCATTCACAAAAATCACGCCATGTGGGTCACACACCTCGGCAGCTAAGCAAGAGCTATAGAGCGTCTTTCTGTAAGGAAACAGAAAAAGATCTCTGCGCCCTCGGGGCAGGCAAAGAACCCTAAGATACAAAAAGCATAAACCATAAAAGGGAAAAGTTGATATGTTGAACTTAATCAAAATTTTAAACTTTTGCTTTTCAAAAGGAACTATCCAGAAAATGCAAAGACGAGATATAGACTGGGAGAAAATATCTGCAAAATATGTCTATAATAATAAGAGCGTAATATGCTAATTAGACCAGACAGCCGAACAACCTTCCAGACGAAGACAGGGCTGCGGGGGCTGAGCCCCTTGCACCAATTTTGTTATCGGGCCTTTAGTTCTATATAGTAAAAGGCCAATATGCAAATGGTTGTCACACCCTCACACATAACAACTGATCAGCAGGAGGCTGTGTGCGCAGCAGGCACACAGGTGGGCAGGGCTGTGTACACCACTGATCACCAGGAGATGCATGGAGCACCTCTCAGTCCCTCTCCACCCCCCACCCAGGCTCCCGTGGCCAGCAGCAGCGACTCCCTCCCACCTCCCTCCCATGGAAGTGGCGTGGCTCCCACTTGCTCCCACGGGCACACTGCAGCTCCCACCAGCTCCCGCAGAAGTGGCAGGTGGCCTACTGCGTGAAATTTCACACACTGCCACTAGTATTTGGTAAAAGACTTATAACCATCTACCTATCCTATCTAATAAAAGAGAAACATGCAAATTGACCATACCTCCGCTACGCCCACCAGCCAATCAGGAGCGAATTAACCCAACCAAGATGGTGGTTAATTTGCATATCCAAAGAGTGAAGACTGAAGACAGCTTAGAAGGAAGCCAAGTGGTGCAGAAGGGATGGAAGCTGTGGAGAAGCAGGCAAGTGGAGCAGCGGAGAAGGGAGGGAAGCAGGCGGGGTGGGGGAAAAGGGAGGGAAGCAGGCAGGGCAGCGGAGCCCACTGCAGGAAGCCCTATTGCAATGGGCCTCTAGTATATATAAAAGCCAAGTGACCTGAATGACTGGAACAACTGTTCGCTATGACTCAATAAGGGCAGGGATGGCCGGCCAATCTCCTGTGGTCCTTCCCCCTGGCTGGCCCCACCCCTTATCAGTATCCCCCATCCCCAATTAGGGGCGGGGCCAGCCAGCCCACCTCCCACAGCTCCTTCCCCAGGCCAGACCCCACCCATGCACAAATTCATGCAGCAGGCCTCTAGTAATATATAAAGAATTGTTACAATTCATTAATTAAAAAAACAAACAAACACACACACAAGGTCCCCTGGCCAATTTGGCTCAGTGGATGGAGTACTAGACCTCTGACTGAAGGGTCATGGGTTCAATTCCGGTTAAGGGTGCATAACTCGGTTTCAGGACAATCCCTAGCCCTGGTAGGGCTGCATGCAGGAAGTAACCAATCTGTGTGTCTCTCTCACATCGATGTTTCTCTGTCTCTCTCCTCCTGCCACTCTCTCTAAAAATCAATGGGGAAAATCATTAAGTAAGGATTAATTAAAAATAAAATTAATATTAAAAAAATAAGGTGATTTTAAAAATAGGCAAAAGATTGGAAAAGACACTTTACAAAAGCTATATGAATGGCCAACAAGCACATGAAAATATGCTTGACATCATCAGTTATTAGAGAAATACAAATTAAATGTGCAATGAGGTTCTAGAACATCCACATTAGAATGGCTAAACTAAAACACTGAGAATACCAAGTGTTGTCAAGGATGCAGAGCAACAGACGCTCTCATACACTGCTGCCGAAAAGGTTAAATGGTGCAACCATTTTGGAAAATAGTTGACAATTTCTTATACAGTTAAACATACAGCTAAGGCATGACCAAAGCATTCCACTCCTGGGTATTTCTCTAAGAGAAAGGAAAGCATACCTGCACACGAAAACTGGTATGTTCATGGCAGCAATACGCATAACCACCCCAAAATGGAACCTGGTCACTGGATAAATAACTGTGGTATATCCATACACAAGACTGTGGGTAGGGGAGAGGGAGGTTGTGATAGAAATATGTGCAGCTCACAGAGCCTAAAATATTTACTACCCGGGTCTGTGTGTAGGTGTTGCATGTATGACGGTAAAGGAACGAGACACAAAAGACAGCATAGTATATCATCCTATTTACATGAATTTGTCTAAAAGCTAGAACTTTAGTGATCGGGAGAAGACTGCTGGTTGACAAGAACTAGGAGGTGGGGAGAGGACTGATGTAGCGGGCACAGGAAAAGTCTTCGGGGTGATGGAAATTTTCTGTATTGTAATTGTAGTGTTGGTTACATAAGCTACAACTCACCTGTACAATTCATCAAATCGTACACTTAAAAATAACTGCTCTTACTGTGTGCAAATTCTACTTCAAAAAAAGCTGATTAAACAAACAAACAAAAAAATCCAGAGGAACCCAGAAATATAAAACTGCCACATGACCCAGCAACTCAAGAGAAAACTTACACCAGGGGTTCTCAACCTTTCTAATGCCGCACCCCTTTAATACCGTTCCTCATGTTGTGGTGACCCCCAAACATAGAATTATTTTCATTGCTATTTCATAACTGTCATTTTGCTACTATTATGAATCGTAATGTAAATATCTGTGTCTTCCGATGGTCTTAGGCTCCTCAACTCTACAGCCATGAAGTAGCAACGAAAATAATTTTATGGCTGGGGGTCACCACAACATGAGGAGCGGTACTAAAGGGCCACGGCATTGGGAAGGTTGAGAACCACTGACTTACACCCAACAAGACCGGCCACAAACGTCCGTGGCAGCAGTTGGCCAAACTGGAGACAACCCACTAGCAATGCCCGTCGCCTGGAGAACTGAGACGGGATGTGCTGCGCCCACACAGTGGATCTAGTCAGCAAGAAAAAGGACTGAAGCACTGCTGCGTGCCACAACATGCGTGAAACTCGAAGACATTATGCTTTGAAAAGCTTCGGGCCTCAAATATTGCATAGAGTACGATTCCACTTAGCTGAAATGTCCAGAAAAGGTAATGTCACAGTGACAGACAGCTTAGTGGTTGCCTGGGGCTGGGGGTGAGGTTAGCAATAAGAGGGCACAATCGCCTAAACCGGTGTGGCTCAGTGGATAGAGCGTCAGCCTGTGGGCTGAAGGGTCCCGGGTTCGATTCCGGTCAAGGGCATGTACCTGGGTTGAGGGCACATCCCCACTGGGGGGGGGGGGTGTAGGAGGCAGCTGAACGATGTTTCTCTCTCATCGATGTTTCTGACTTTCTATCCCTCTCCCTTCCTCTCTGTGAAAAATCAATAAAATATATTTTTTTTAAAAAGAGGGCACAATGGATCCCTTAAAAGTGCTCTAAACCGATTTATGGTTGTGCCACTTAGTAAAGTTACGAAAAATCGTTAAATTGTACACTTGAAATGGGTGAATTTTAGGATATGTAAAATATACTTCAAAAGCTTTTTAAAAAAAATATCCAACCCAGACCCATCCTCCTATCTAATAAAAGAGTAACATAAAAATGTGACCATACCTTGGCTCCTGATTGGCTATGCTACCAGCCAATCAGGAGTAGGGGGCGGGGCTGAGCGGCACGAGGGCTGGGCCCTGGGGGTGGAGACAAAGCAGTAGCGGCGGTGAGCGACAAGGTGCCCTGGCTGCCCGAGCTTGGAGGTGGCCAGGGAGGCGGGGCAAGCAGCCGGAGTGTGGGAGCAGAGGTGAGTGCCCAGCCCCTGGGGCCGGGTGGTCACAGGCAGCTGGAGCTGAGCTGAGTAGGGAGATGGCTGAGTGCCCAAGGCCTAAAGCCTCTGGTGAGGCTGGGGGTGAGCCATCAGTTGGACATCCCCTAAGGGCTCCCAGTATGTGAGAGGGGGCAAGTTGGGCTGAGGGACCACCCCCACCCACCCCCGGTGCACGAATTTCGTGCACTGGGCCACTAGTGTATACATAAACGACTAATTTTTACTAAAGTGACAAGTAGCCGAAACCGGTTTGGCTCAGTGGATAGAGCGTCAGCCTGCGGACTGGAAGGTCCCAGGTTCGATTCCGGTCAAGGGCATGTACCTTGGCTGCGGGCACAATCCCGGTAGGAGTGTGCAAGAGGCAGTTGATCGATGTCTCTCATCGATGTTTCTGACTTTCTATCTCTCTCCCTTCCTCTCTGTAAAAAATCAATAAAATATATATTTAAAAAAAATAAAAAATAAAAAATAAAAAATAAAGTGACAAGTAATTCAATGTTGGCACAACTGGATATCCACAAAGGGAAAAGCAAACCTTAAGCTCTAACTGGTTTGGCTCAGTGGACAGAGCGTCGGCCTGTGACTGAAAGGTCCCTGGTTCGATTCAGATCAAGGGCATGTACTTTCGTGTGTGCACATCCCCAGTGGAGGGTGTGCAGGAGGCAGCTGATCGATGTTTCTCTCTCACCAATGTTTCTAACTCTCTATCCCTCTCCCTGTAAAAAATTAATAAAATGTATTTTTTAAAAAAACTTTGTCACCTTACACCACACACAAAAATAACAGAATGAAACAGATCTCAACATAAGAGTGGACACTGTAAAACTTCTTAGGACACAAAAACCCATACATTGCAAAAGAAAAAGAAAAGAAAGATCAATGGATGTCATGACACTTAAAATCTTTTGCTTTTCAAAAAGTACCATTAAGGGGAGTTTGTGGGGGAAGCAAGCCACAGACGAGAGGAAATACGAACAATACACATATATGACAAGAACCTGAATCCAGACAACTTACAGGACTCTTCCAGCTCGATAATTAGAAGAAACTTAAAAATGGGCGGAAGGCTGGAACAGACACATCCCGGAAGACATGCACAGGACAACGAGCACACAGCCGCTCAGGCCAGTGGTCATCACAGAGCGTGAGCTCGGAGCACGGAGACGCCACGGCGCGTTCGGGGCTCCGATGAAAAGGCCGGACGGCCCGGCCGCCGAGAGGCGTGCCACACACCAGACCCCCCCACGCCCTCTCCCGCAGCTGGAGGCAGTGGCCACTTCCGAACAGCTCGGCAGTTTCTTACAAAGTGACGCCGACACTTCACGCGGACATTTGCCGGGGAGGGAACACACAGAGATCTGAGCAGGCGTCAGTGACCACACAGCGCTCTTCGCAATGGCGTGAGGCTGGAAACAGGGATAAACGCTGGCGCTCGCCACGCAACGCCACTGCTAACAAAAGGCACTTCTGGCCGCACGGCCTGGATGGCTCTCAAGAACATCATGCCGAGCGACAGAAACCAGACACGAGCGAGTACACACTGTATGATTCCATTTATATCAAACTCCAGCAGAGATAAGTCTAATCAGAAGCAACAGAAAGCAGACCGGTGGCTGCCCGAGTCCGGGGGGGCTGCAACGGGCTGGGGGCGGGCGCAAGGGAACCTTTCAGGGCGGTGGTGGGCAAACTCATTAGTCAGCAGAGCCAAATGTCAACCGGACAACGACGGGAATTTCTTGGGAGAGCCGAAAACCGACCTCTGCGCATGGGCCATGAGGTTTCAATCGCACTGTACGTGCGCGCCCGCACGTGGTATTTTGGGGAAGAGCCACACTCAAGGGTCCAAAGAGCCGCAAGTGGCTCGCGAGCCGCAGTTTGCCGGCCACTGTTTTAGGGCATTGGAAATGTCTTACAATGTGGTGATGGCTACACGGGAGTCCACGCTTGTCAAAACTCAAATCGTAGAATTAAAACCGGTGCATTTTCTTTGCTGCACATTATACCTCCACGAAGCTGACTGTGTGTGTGTCCAGAATCCCTTTTAACGGGAGCCACAGGGAGTCGGCAGAGTGGATTCTACGTTCTCTCGCTGCTCAGTCACTTTTAAAAATTCCACTTTTAAAAATGTAGTGTCTGACCCGTACAAAAGCTGCCAACGTTTCCATCCGGATGAGGCATGATAACAACATCAGCAATCCCACACCCGCCTACTTCACCAGGCGGAGCTTGCCCAACGCCACCGCCGCCGAGGCTCCAGGTGCTCCTCTCCCCGGGGGCCCAGAGGCGGCCATTGTGCTAACGTCAGTGTTGATTCTGGGACAGCTGGGAACACCCACCCGGGACTGACTCCCCGCCCCGTTTCTGACAGGTGTGACCGCGGGACTGCGCTCAGATGGAGAGAAAGTGGCAGTGACTGGCCGCATCCAGGAAGTGTCCTCAGAGGGGAGCTTGCCCCCCGCCTTGCTGGTTGCCAGCAGGGGGGACAGTGGGGTGGGCAGTCACCCACAGCACAAGCCGGGAGCCGCCGACCAGGTGTGGGGGAGCAGAGCCTGGGAGGAGCTCGGGGCCTGACATCAGAGCCTGCACTGCCGGGGTTTACAACACAGAGACCCCTTCTGTTTTGTCTAAGCGCTTTATTTCGGGTTTTCTGTGATTTGCAGAAGAACCTGATAAAACGAGCACGGGCAGTACTGTCAGCGCAGCCGTCATCCTGGCTGCCACCGGCCACTCTCCCGGCCTGAGAAACCCAGGGCCCGGAGCTGCCCGCCCGCATCACTGTCCACCGGCACCGCCCGGTGAGAACACGGCACCGCCCGGTGAGAACACGGCACCGCCTGGCTCCTACACGGCACCGCCCGGTGAGAACACGGCACCGCCCGGTGAGAACACGGCACCGCCTGGTGAGAACACGGCACCGCCTGGCTCCTACACGGCACCGCCCGGTGAGAACACGGCACCGCCTGGTGAGAACACGGCACCGCCTGGCTCCTACACGGCACCGCCCGGTGAGAACACGGCACCGCCCGGTGAGAACACGGCACCGCCTGGCTCCTACACGGCACCGCCCGGTGAGAACACGGCACCGCACGGTGAGAACACGGCACCGCCTGGCTCCTACACGGCACCGCCCGATGAGAACACGGCACCGCCCGGTGAGAACACGGCACCGCCCGGTGAGAACACGGCACCGCCTGGCTCCTACACGGCACCGCCTGGTGAGAACACGGCACTGTCTGGTGAGAACACGGCACCGCCTGGCTCCTACACGGCACCGCCTGGTGAGAACACGGCACCACCTGGCTCCTACACGGCACCGCCTGGTGAGAACACGGCACCGCCCGGTGAGAACACGGCACCGCCCGGTGAGAACACGGCACCGCCCGGTGAGAACACGGCACCGCCTGGCTCCTACACGGCACCGCCCGGTGAGAACACGGCACCGCCTGGCTCCTACACGGCACCGCCCGGTGAGAACACGGCACCGCCTGGCTCCTACACGGCACCGCCCGGTGAGAACACGGCACCGCCTGGCTCCTACACGGCACCGCCCGGTGAGAACACGGCACCGCCTGGCTCCTACACGGCACCGCCCGGTGAGAACACGGCACCGCCCGGTGAGAACACGGCACCGCCCGGTGAGAACACGGCACCGCCCGGTGAGAACATGGCACCGCCTGGCTCCTACACGGCACCGCCCGGTGAGAACACGGCACCGCCTGGCTCCTACACGGCACCGCCCGGTGAGAACACGGCACCGCCTGGTGAGAACACGGCCGGCACAGCGGACAGGGTGGTGGCCCCTGAAAAGCTGTTTTAAGCGATTTCCATAAAAAACAGAGAAGCTGGGGGTTTTTCCCCATATACAAATCGGTAGATTTTATGTAGCAGAAAGTGCGACTTGTGTGCTCAAGTGGCAGCGGGAAATGAGAGAGAAAAGGGGGCCCCCCACTTCATTTCCTGGTGGGGGTGCCACTTGCAGAGTGGTTCGCACACATCACCCCTAGCCCGGCCCTCACTGCACCCCCAGGGTGCTCTCCTTCCAGCCCTGCCTCCTCCAGGCGGCCTCCCCTGGCTGGCCTCCCCTGGCTGGCCTCCCCTAGCTGGCCTCCCCTGGCTGGCCTCCCCTGGCTGGCCTCCCCTAGCTGGCCTCCCCGAGCTGGCCTCCCCTGGCTGGCCTCCCCTAGCTGGCCTCCCCTGGCTGGCCTCCCCTAGCTGGCCTCCCCTAGCTGGCCTCCCCTGGCTGGCCTCCCCTGGCTGGCCTCCCCTGGCTGGCCTCCCCTAGCCGGCACTCGAGAGTTCGTGGCTGGTCACCACCCACACCACACAGCATGGCATGGACTGGTCCGAGTGTGTTTCCCCAAACCCTGCGCTCCCCTCACATCAATCAGGGCAAGGCCTGCCCTCTCCCTCCACAGCGCGCACGACTGGGCACCCAGGAGGCCTCGCTGGCCACGGGGCTGCCCGTGCTGCTGGTTTGCCTGGACGGCCTTTCCGTTCCGAAGTGCATTTCCGTCACCGTTTATCCGCTCAACAAGTGTTTCTGGAGCCCCTGCTAAGTCAGAGCCTCCGGGCGTAGATTAAAAATACAGAAAGCCCTGAGCTCAGGAGCGCCCAGTGAACAAGCATTTCAGAGCCTCGTGGTGGGAGCAGGGGCTGGCCACGCCGAGGGGCGGCCACCCCAGTGCACCCTCCCCAAGTGGAGGCATCCAGACACTCCCTGCAGGAGCGGAGCCCTGCCCGGAGGAACAGGAACGGGCTGGTCCTGCCGGGTGGGGGAGGGGGGGAACGGGACACCTGACTGCCTGTCTGTATCCTCCCAGGGGCCTTCCCTAACCCTGTAGCATCTGCCAGGTGACACAATGATTTTATTTTTTTAAACAGATTTTATTGATTTTTTACAGAGTGGAAGGGAGAGGGATGGAAAGTCAGAAACATGGATGAGAGAGAAACATCGATCAGCTGCCTCTTGCACACCCCCTACTGGGGATGCGCCCGCAGCCAAAATACATGCCCTTGACCGGAATCGAACCTGGGACCCCTCAGTCCACAGTCCGACGCTCTATCCATTGAGCCAAACCGGTTTCAGCAATACAATAATTTTAACATTGGCCTAAGAATAATATGGTCACATAGGTAATACTGCCTCAAAAATAATTAATGATCGGTTCAAAAAAGCTATGTGCTCTGATGGTCTTCCTGCAGGAGGTGGCCTGGCTATTACCTCCCTCTCGGGCCTCTCCTCTGATACCCCCATCCCAGGCTCGAGCGGCTCTCAACACCACCCGGTTTGCCTGGAGGCTCTCTTGTCCGTCCTGTCCGCTCACTGACCCAGTCCCCCAGCTCCTGCTGTCTCTTCACTCCTCTGTGCCACTGGCCTCCCCTGGGCCGAGCTCAGGCACTGCCGCACTCACTCACCCGCCTCTCCTATCAGACAGGAGCGACCAGCGAGGCCTTGTCAACCTCCCACCCTGGGCCTGCCACAGTGCCGGGCACTCAGAGGGCTACCGTAACAGGTGCCCGACACAGCACACCTACCGTAACAGGTGCCCGACACAGCACACCTACCGTAACAGGTGCCCGACACAGCACACCTACCGTAACAGGTGCCCGACACAGCACACCTACCGTAACAGGTGCCCGACACAGCACACCTACCGTAACAGGTGCCCGACACAGCACACCTACCGTAACAGGTGCCCGACACACCGGGCTACCGTAACAGGTGCCCGACACACCGGGCTACCGTAACAGGTGCCCGACACACCGGGCTACCGTAACAGGTGCCCGACACACCGGGCTACCGTAACAGGTGCCCGACACACCGGGCTACCGTAACAGGTGCCCGCTCAGTGAGTTAGGAGGGAAAGCGTACAAGGCTCTATGGGCTGTAAGAGAAACAAACTGAGAAAGAACACACTCTCTCTCTCACGATTTCTAATGAAATGTCAAAACCTTCCCCCAACCCCACTTACATCCTGTTCTAAGAGGCAAATGAAGCTGTAGCCTGTCTGAAAGGCCTAAGGGAAAAAATTATTATTCCACAAAATCCACACTGGCCCAGCCGCTACCTCAAAGCTACCTTGCTTCTTGTCTCTGGAGGAAAGAAGAGAAATCAGCTTGGAACGAATCAATCAAGCAAACATTTACCAGGACTTTCCGTCCAGCGCCGTGCTAGGCACCGCGCACACACTGATTCCTGCTTCCAAATCGAGAAGAAACCAGACTGAGGAAGACAGACCATCACGTTCCCTCTGGGTCCGGTCTGGCTTTTCCTGAGCGCTCCCCGACTTCCTCCTGAGCCCCACACAGTGCTTTCTTCTCACGCCACGTGACACCACGCTTCCCCGGGGGGCTGCCTCCTCCCCCTTCCACAAAGCCTTCTGACTTCTCCATCCTCTTTTCTGTATTCCCGTGGAATTTTGTCTGTATAATGAACTTGGCACTAGATCATGACTTACATTATCCTTTTCTTATGAGTTTATCCTCTCTCTCTCCCAGAGAGCCTATAAGATCCTTAAAGATCATGTTCCAAATCCCACCATCCTGTCCTGAGCACACAGTAGGTGCTTCACAAACACTGAGGAACTGACCATTCCTGGTTCTCTTTGCTGACGCTGGCGTTTGCTAACACCTCAAGTTCAACCACAATCACCAAAGAGCAGAGAAACCAAAAGAAGCGCCGAGTAGGACATCTGCCACCAAGCAGGAGGATGGGCTGGCCCGCAGGCGACAATCGGGGCGCTGGGCTCCCTGCAGCGATCTCGGAAAGGCTACCCCTGCCCGAGACGAGAGCCTTTGCGGCTGAGCCCAGAGAATCCCGTTTTCCAGACGTGGGCTCGGGGCGAGAATGTCCTTAAAAAGTCAGGAAACGTGAAGAAGGGCAGGGCCGCCGGGCCGGCCGCTCGCCGGCAGGCACACACGGGCCCGGCGGCCGTAAAT